>WSYQ01000558.1:0-24921 GCA_011426435.1 Lysiphlebus fabarum
TCAGTATACACTTTGTCATTCTGTTTTGCTTTGCCAATGGATATTTATAAAGCTTTCTATGGAAATGTCCTTTAGCAAAAGCTCTCAGTCATACAAATATTTATTAAAATACAAAATTTTTTTTATTATTATTTATGCATATAAATTTTATTAAATCGATATATATATAAATAGTTAAATAATTTATTTACATATTTTTTCATTTAATATATATTTATTTGACATTTTTTTTTTTTTTTTTTTTATGAGCAACATTGAAAATTACTTATAAAATAATATATAACTCTTTTTATTTTATATATATATATTTTTTTTTTGAAATAAAATTCAATTTACAAAAAAATAAAAAATAAATGTAAAGCAATTAAATTTGATATTGCCACAGAAAAAATCAATCAATATATATTTTAAAAAACTAAAAAACAAAATTTAATAGATGGACATTTAAATTTTCGACTAGACAGCTTTTAAAATGTTTTTTTTAAATTTATTTTTTAAAATTTATATTTCAATATATAAATTTATTAACAAATTCGATTTTGTGGTTTTCTATTTCATTTATTCATTCATCTTGGACATGAACAAATATAAAAAATAAAAAATATAATCAATTTTTTTAATTTTTATTTTACAATATATTTTTCATTGTTTTTAATTTATTTTTATATTTTTTTTTTTTTATATATTTTTAAAATGATATACGTACACAGCTGTTGCTCACGGGCTTGCAGCTTGTCCAACAAAGAATTCACAATGAAGCTTCTGTAAATTTATAGCTGTAAAAATAAAAAATATAAACAAAATAAAATTAATAAAAGAAAAAACTATTTTATAATAGGTCAGATGATAATAATGATAAACAAAATTAAGTGGTAAATTTAAAATATAAAAAAAGTAAAAAAAGCTTATTTTTTTTTTATTTATTTTAAATAAATAAATTCTATTGTTTTGTTAATTTCCAATTATATTCAAGTATAAAATTTTATAAAAATTATATAATTTAATTCTTTTGCGTATGCACTATAAATAAATCAAAAAAAAATTAATTAAAATTAAAAAAATAATAATAAATCGATGACAAAGACAAAAGGGTTGATGTTCCCCTTTATTTTTTCTCAAGAAATTTTCAATTTCAAAACCCCCTTTTACTATACAACACACCCAACTTGAATTATAAAAAAAAATATATATATCTACATGCAAAAATGTACTTGCATGCACAAAATAATTCGTTGCATTTGCCACAAAGGTAGGGCAGTAAAAAACGAAAAAAAACGATAAAAAAAAAGTTTTTACCCCTCAAAATAAAAAAAAAAATATTCAGACTAAAATGATGAAAAGAAAAAACAAAAAAAAAGTAAATTAAAAAGCAAGAAGATGAGTGAAAATAACAATCCTTTGATAAAATTGATCGTAAAAATTTTTAAATATAAAATAAAAAATATTAAAGTTAAAAAGATACTCAACTTTATGTACCTTTAATATCATTTAAAAAAAAAAAATATATAATAATGATAAAAAAATTGTATTAAGCATTAATGATATGATTTTTTTTGAGCTATAAAATGTCGAAATAGTAATAGTAGTATGAATTTTAAATTCATTTGAATCAGTAAAATTGCTGCTATCATGTATATTCGTTAAAAGATAATGGTCATCATGCTAAAGAGACCGATTAAAATGCTAATTATTGTAGTTTAAAACAATGGAACAACGCCATCAAAAAAAAAATAAAAAAATATATCAGTTAAATTATTTAAATTTTCTTTTATTATATCATTAATTTGATAAAAATAATATTTAAAAAAAAATAAACTGTTGAATATATATAAACAAAATTTAAGATTTAAATTGACTGCCAAAATTGATAAAAAGTCATTAAAATTTATCAAATATAATTTTACAATTTAATTTTATTCAAATTATTTATATTATTAATCAAAATTAAAACTTTAAAATTATAATATTTTTGGTGTCATCTTGGATACCACATGATTTAACAAATTCATAATTTGATAATTTTAAATTAAAAAATAAATTTAGTTTAAAAATCTGTCAAATAATTTGTTGAT
The DNA here is from genome assembly GCA_011426435.1 of Lysiphlebus fabarum. Lineage (NCBI taxonomy): Eukaryota > Metazoa > Arthropoda > Insecta > Hymenoptera > Braconidae > Lysiphlebus > Lysiphlebus fabarum. The sequence goes on from WSYQ01000558.1 coordinate 2,073, forward strand.
TGTTTTTTTGTTCATTTATCTAAAATTATTATTTATTTTTTTGTAAAATACATAAAATATTTATACCAGTTGTGTTAATCATCATCATTATCATGATAATCAACATCTCATATTTGTGTGTAACCATATACATATGTACAATGTATTTTAAAAAAATTTTTTTTAAAAAGTTTATTTTGAAATGTCTAGTCGTGTAAACAAGCTGCATCACTGACAGATGCTTCCGTTACATTTTCATACTTGTTCTTCTTCATCTTGTCTTTTTTTTTTTTTTTTTTTAAATTAATATTTATTTATTTTTACTTTTATATATATGATATTAAAATATGCTGACGTTGTCTTGTTACACTGTTACTATTGTTACATACATATAAAAAATTTTAAACAAAAGAAATATATATACAATTTATAAACACTGGAAAATTTTATAATAATAATAAAATAATTTTCATAATAAAATATTAATACAAAAGAATTATTATTTTATAATAAATATACAATGTAATTTTATACATCAACTAGTATATTTTTTTATATATATATTAATTTCATATATTAAATTTGATATTAATAAATATTAATTTAAAAAAAAAAAAATTGATAAATTATATCTGTATAATTTTCAAGTGATTATATATCAACTTTCATTATTTTTAATAAATTTATAGACTATAGTAAATTGACCTCTTACTTTGTGGTTATTTTTCAGTACAATAATCTGTTAAATTATATTTTTTTTTTTTTAAATAAATTTATTGTTTAAAAAGTGAATGTACTCGTTGTTGTTGGCCTCTGGATATATACAGTAGTAGTTTTACAGTAACATTTTAAAATCATTACACAGACAAAAAATAAAAATATATAAAAACACAAAAGAGGAGGATAATTGAGACTCATCGAGTCACTTGAAATGATTGTTGTGTCTTTTTATCTTTTTTTTAAAATACCAAATTTCTTAAAATTGCGTTTTTTACTATTTTACTCTATTTTCTTGATTTTTTATTTCTACTTTTTTCATATTTATTTATATATATTTATTTTTTTCCTTCAATTTTATTACTTTTTTTTTTTTCATTTTCATCACTATACTTTTATTTTCATGCTACATTTCAGTGAAATCCAGACTATTTTCGTTGAGTGTGATACATTGGTTGTCCAATTTTTTTTTTTTTTTTTTTTTTTATATCATGGCTTATGTTCTTGTTCTTTGGTATTATTTTTATTTTATACCCTCTTTTTTTTTTTTTTACAATTATACTTGTCTCAAGATTTGTTGGGTATTATATTATTATTTATTTATAGCTATATTATTTTTATTGCAAATTGTCGTTGAATTGTGTGACTGACAATAAAATTATAATGATAATTTTGTCTATCATTTATTATTTTTTTTTACAATTATATTTAAATGATTTTTTATATTAAAATATAATAATAATAATAATAATTTGTAAATTAGGATGAAAGCAATTATAATTATTGCAGCAATAGCACCAAACTGAAACTATTAGTCTAGTCGTTCTATCGGCTAATGATTAATCGTTTTAATTTATATATATACAACAACACAAAATTCAATGTACATGTATTTTGATAAAGCTAGTTATTGTGTTGGTTAAAATATGTATATATATATACAAATGAAAGTTTATCAAGTATAAGATTGCACAGGGATAAGAGATTCCATTTGGCTTCATCCGCCATCTTGCCTTCCGGGAATTCTATGTCCGTTGGAAATCGACGAATTATTCAGGGTCTCTAGATTTAACTCAGCTTTTACCACTGTAATCAAAACCACACAAATATATATATATATACATATATTTACTTTTAATTTTAATAATTTGTTTTTTCTTTTTTTTTTTATATATAAATTTTTATAACAGAATATTCATTTGAATTTAAAATATACATTTTATTACAATGTTAAATGAATATCACTAGATTTATGGTAATATTTATTTAAATTTTATATACAATGTAATATAATATAAAATATATATTGAAATTTTAGTTTTTTTATTATTGAAATATTTACAATTTAAAATTTATATAATAATAACAAAAAAACAGATCAATTGGCTACAATTTAACACATTTTAAAATGTTAAATTTTTAACAGTTATAACCTTAAAATTCAAATAATTTATAACCAATAATTTGGCGTTGTTTCAATATATAGAAAACTTGATGGGGCCGACATTTGTCTGCCAAGTTACAAACTCACTGACCCATGATTTAATGATTATTACATATTATTTTATTATTTTATAAATATTTTAATATTATTGTATATCACAGATCAATCATATTTATATTTTAAATATATATGCGAGTTTTATTATATTGTTGATTTAAAATTCATGCGTGTAAAATTAACTGTATGTATTTGAGTTGAAATAGAAACATTACATAGTGAATATTTATACATAGACAATGTTATTATAGATAAATTTCTAGAAACTGATATGTGATTTTAGTGTTTTAGTATATGATCCCAGGAGACAGAATATATATGCTATAATATTTTAGCTTGATGCCTTGATTAGATGTGCAAGCTCATATATTTTATAAAATAACATAATAATTTTGAAATATAATTTGACATTTTATTTATGTATAATGATGCTATTATTGTTTATTAGAATATGTTTTTATTTTGAAAAAAAAATTTAACTATCTGCATTTAAAAATTATTAAAAATTATTTTTTGAAATTAAAATTGATAAATAGATATATTTTTTTAATTGTAATATTTAAATTTATATAAAAAATAATAATATAAATTTTATTATTAATAATTAAAGTTTTTTTTAAAGAATAAAAAAATTTGTTAAATCCAGTAGCGTGATTCTCAATTGAATATATATTAAACTTGTTTTTTACTTTGACACAGTTGAAAAAAAATTCTCTTTAGTATTATTTTCATATTTTTTTCTTTTATCTATTTAAAATTTTTATTTATATTTTTTTATTGTTTTCAATCTCTTTGTTGTCATAGTTCATCGTTAAACTTTGTGTCTGCAACAGACTCAATAAACATATATATATATTTTTTTATAAAACTTTTTGTCTGTATTTTCAGTTGACCAAACATTTTCCAATAATTCGAAATAGATAAGAATATATAATTAAAGACTAATATATACCTACTAAAATTTAACTTTTATCTTATTTTTAAATAAAATATATGTTATTTAAACTTTAAAATTTTACATTTAAAAAAAAAAAAAGTATTTAACCAATGTCCTTTGATTTGATGTTTGTGGTTTGTCTTTAGGGGTGAAAATCAAGGGATATATCTCTTTACTTTGTATAAATATATATATATACATACATTTTTTTTTTTTTAAAACTTATATTTACATTTACCAACTCATTTCTCTACTTTACTGTATTTATTTTTCTTCATTCATCATATAGCTTCCATTAGAAATATAAATCTTCCCCTTCATAAATACACACACAACAATCTATAATTTCATCAAAAGTATTTTTTTTTATTTTTTTTTTCATTTAAATTAATTATATAGTTTGAATCTTTTGAACTTTTTAATACATATATATATTTGTAGAATTAAATTACTTAATTAAAATATAAAATATGATGATAATATGTAGATAAAAAATTAATTTAAAAAAAATTTAAAATATTAATTTGTTCATTGTTATAAAATGACACATATTATTTAAATATTTTTAAGTAATTTAATAAACAATTTATCACCCCTTATTTTTAAATATAAAAAAAATACAAAATACAAACACATATGGTCAATGTAAAAATTGCATTCATCAACTTGTTACTTTGTAAGTAACATAATAATTTAATATTACAAACATAAGTTGTCTATTGTTAAAATACAACACAAGTTGTCATTGTTGTTTAAAATAACACAACTATATATAATACATAGACAAAAACAAAAACAATATAAACCATGAAATGTGGTTTGCCTTGATTTTGAATATACTTATGTATAACTAGGTTAGTTACATGATGCCTCTTCAATTTACTAAACTTATTATTGTTGTTTATAACTTGCTTGTTTGTGTATTTCAATTAACAAAAACATAAAACTTTTATTTTAATACAAGACCTTTTAATAATTTAGTTTACAGGCTATCAAAAAATAATTTTATTTATACTTGTTGCATTTAATATTGTCATTTTTAAATCAATTTGTATATTTAATTTAATTTTTTTTATTTTTAATTTTGTATATTAATATACAAGATTAATTTAGTTTACTTAAATTCAAACACTCAAGTAGATTAAATGAAAATATTTTAATAATATTATATTATTTTTATATTTAAATTTTAAAAAATATATATTTATTGTTAATTTTTTTTTTTTTTTTGGTATAAATCCAAATACAAGTATATTTTTTTGTTTGATGTATTTGGCACCATACATCTTTTGTGTAATTTAAAAATTGAGTTTTTCTGTCTCACAGATTTTTGCGCACCCTTTTTCATTGCCAGAAGATTTTAATTTTTACAGCATTGAATTTACAGTTGGTTGATTTTACACGAGGGATTTTAACTAGTATATATTTATATATACAAACTGATTAGCCTACAGGGAGATATACAAGACTATTTTTTGAATTAAAAAAAATTTATAAATTATTTCAACTGCTGGCGTTGGTTATATATTTTTTACTATTTAAACATCTGCGATAAATCATATTTTTATTTGACAAATTATTATAATAATAATAAATTAATTTAATTAAAAAAAAAAATAGTTAATTAAATAAAAATTTATAAATTCATTCATTTGTGTGTTAGTTGGATATAAAAAGCTCCTAGCAATTGATCAATTAATTGAAATGAAATGAAAATAAGAAATAAATAAAAATGATAAAATAAAGGATTTTCTTGATGAAGATTCTCTGAAAAGAATCTGAGTTTGGTCCATTGTTTCAATGAACGATGAGATATATGATGCCGGTAGTTTAAAAAATCGTTGAGAAAACTAAAGGACAGACCAGAATGACGCCAAAAAAAAATAACTTGGCGCCTGATAAATGTTCAAAGAATAAAAGTTAAATAATAAAAATAATTAAATTTAAAAAAAAATCAACTCGTTCATGATACTTTTGTAGATTTTTTTTTTTTTTAAACATTAAATGGATAAATATAAACCGTTACATTTGCAATTGTAAAATAAAACCTGAATTTTAATTTTTTTTTTTTTTAATTGTAAATATAAATATTATATTAAATAAAAATCAGTTAATGTCAATTTTGTATATTTATAATATCATTTGACAACTTGATTATATTTAAAATTAAAATTTTGTTTTTTTAATTTTGTTTTATAAAAATATAAAAAATTTATAATATTATTATTTAAAATTACAAAATTTTAATTGAAATAACATTTTAACTAAAAAATAAATATTGCAAAAATTTTTATTATATTTTTCTAGTATTTTTTTTTTAGATAGCTCACTTTTAACTGAGTGCAATGAAAGTGACCTTATTGCAAAAGAGACCATCGTTTACATATACAACACGTTTAAAAACTTTTACAATTTTTTTTTTTTATTTTAACCCTTTTTTTTATGTATATTATATATTAATATATATTTTTACTATTTATTTTTATATTTTATATTTTATATTTTTACAAATATACACATAACAATATATCAAAAAATATTAACATGAATTTTTTTTTCTTTCCTTAGCTATATCATATATAACAACAGACTTGTCTGTAATATTTTTTGTATATAAATCTATTTTTATATACTTCAATTATGTATTTTTTTTTTATATTAAATATGAAAAATAAAGAGACACTTTAAAGATGGTCAATGAAGCGAATTAATACGCACGATATAAATGAAAATAAGGAACATAAAATTTTCTAATTGGATACTTGACATGAAACTTGTTGAAAAATTCAACTCGTTAGTAAAATTAATGTAAATTACAAATTTTTTTTTATTCAAATTATTTTTTGTAATAATAAATATTTATTTTTATATATAAAATAACTTGAGATAATATAATTGATAAAAATAAAAATATTAAAACAAAAAACTTTATTATATTCAAAATAAAAATAAAAATTTTATTATTATTTTTATGATATCATAAAAATTATAATTATATTTATATTATTTATATATATATTTTTATCAAAAATATTATTTTTTTATATTAAAAAATAATAAATATCATCGTAAAAAAAAAAAATTATATACATTTCCAAGAAATCAGAAAGCGGCTTTTTAATTTCTTTTTTTTTATATAAAATATATATTTAAAAGACAGACTGACATTAAAATTTTCATAAAGATATATTGCAGTGGTTTTTTTTTAATAGTTTATGCTTTTATCATAGTTTTCATGTTAACGATAGTCATTTAATAAAAAAAAATGAAAGTAAAAAATAATTAAATATATCTACTGTAGTTTGTCAAAAATATATTCAATTATTATTAAAAAAATACAATTTAATATTTATTTTTAATAAAAAAAAAAAAAAAAGTTATTTATTATTTAAAAAAAAAATATATAAATAATATCTTTCAAATTATACATGTCTTTAATAATAAATTATTTATTCAAAACATTAAAAATACTAAAAGCCAAATATATAAAATTGCATATTTTTTTTTCCTGATGATTTTTCATTTTATTAAAAAATAAAAAAATTTAATATTATTTTTTATTTCACAATATTAATATATACGTAATTTTAAATGACCTTTTAAATAATTTTACAAAAAAATATATTTTCATAATAATTTATATTTAAAAGCCTCTGAGCATATGACAAATAAATTAACAAACATTTGATGGATTTGTAATGAGTAATCATTAATATATAAAAAAAAAAAAAAATTTTTTCCCACAGTTATAACTAGAATGTAAGAAAACCTTGAAATAATAAAAAAAATTAAATTTCTCAATATATTAAATATAAATTATAATTCAACAACAATAAATACTAGGTCGCAATAAATTCAAAAAAAAAAGTAATCCATGAATTTTTCTATAATATAAATTAATAATTTTTTTAACAAATTAATTATTAATTATTGTATCAAAATTGAGTATTATTTTTTATATATAAAATTAATAAAAATAAATAGATAAATATAAAATACAGATTTAAGGTTGTTTTCCGAAACCAAGGTAGAATGAATATTTGTGCTTAAAAACGCTATATACCGTAACGTTATATTTTATGTCCGGGTCCCCAAGAATTTTGTGCTGCTACTGATTGAAATATTGACTACTGTAGTATTAGTGTATATACTAATATACACTAATACTATGCTAGTACTCAAAATTTACATCGTGAAACACTGCTATTTCACACTATAAAAAAAATCCTATTGTATGTTTGTGTATGTCCGTATCTGTGTGTTGATTTCCCTTTCCGCCAGAGAAAAACAACGAAGGAGAGACAAACAGTGATGCCGAAGTATGAGTCCCCCACGCGCACAAACCATAAAAAACAATAAATTACTGTTTTTCAAACTTGAATAATTATTAAACGAAACAGACGAAATGAGAAAAATTTATATCAAAAAATTTGTCGTTCTTAGGACTATAAACTGTTAAAATTTGAACGTTTTCTGGTGCGTTTTAAAAAAGTTATTAATAAAAATACATAAAAATATGAGATAACACCTATATCTTGTGTGTTAAAGTTGTCAACTTTGACAGTAAATATCTCAAAAAAAACACACAAGAAAAAATTTAAAAAAATTGACAATATAGATAATTATTTCATTAAAAAAATAAGACCAAAACAAAAAAAATCTGGTGCGATTTCAGATCTCCGTAAACAACCTTAAGATGAATTGAGTTCAAAGAATACCGTTTTTCCTAGATCGTATTTATATATATATCTTTCACTTTCGCGTTTGTATTTTATCCTCGTTGGTCTTTAAAACTAATATTTCTATCTTTATCATTTTATCTTGAATTTTATATTTTTTTATATACATTTTATATTTTACAATCGTGGTATTATTGCCTGTAAGGTAAAAGAGCCAAGTCATTGGCATTGCAACAACAGACTGAGAGAAATATATAAAATAAAATTGTTCTTTGTGGTTCAGGTTGATGCCGATGCTCCATGATGTTCCCAAGGTATTCAACATATAGGTATACTGATTCCAGACTCATCCAACTTTTTTTTATTTTTTTATTTTTTTATTTATTTAACATTACTTGTTATCATAGTATTTCGTTCTCTTTTACTCTTTCATTTAAAAAATATATCTTTCTATATTTTTCTACACACAAATACACACAATCTTGGCACTTTAATGTTTATCGTTTTTTTTTTTTCTTTTTTGTTACTATGGTATTTTTTTAGCTTGTCTTTACTCAATACCTTTACAGTTGATTTCATTTTATAAAATTTTTTTATCAGTATAAATATCTATTTTTATAATTCCCAATTTGTCACAATTTTCAGTGATTATTTTTGTACTATTTTTATAAAAAAAATTAGAAAAAAAAAATAAACAATTATATTTAAAACTAGTTCATTTTATTTATTGAGCTTTTTTTTTTTTTTTTACTTAAAAAATTGTAATTAAAAGTTTTAAAGAATAATATTTAAAGTATAAATTAAATATACAATTATTTTATTTAAATTGAGTTAATAAAATCATTTAGTCAATAAAACTTGTAAATTTTTATTTGAAAAAAATACAATTAAATTTATTATTATTTCAAGGTCTATTTAACAATTTATTAACAGTTATTTTTTCAACAATAAAAATATAAAAATAAATAAATCATTTAATTTAATTATTAACCTTTTAAGGAATTTTTTTTTTTATAAAAATATTTATACCATATTGAATATAAATATTATTATAATATTATATATATTGAAAAGTCTGTAACTGATATTTCCTTTGTGAAAATAGGAAAGCTTTGTTTTGAAAGATGAAGATCTGAGAATATATATATATCAGTAAAAGGGTATATGCTTGACTTGTTTAACCATGGTTACAAACTGTCACTATCACTATCGAATTTTCCACATTGATGAAGGGTAATCCCTGATCAACCATTAATCCATATATATAGATATTGAATGCATAATGTTAACAACACTTTAAACAGCATTGATTTGCAAAAGCAGTATCCTAACAGTTTACCAATTAACAAAAGACAAGCCTGTACTTGTTTACTATCAATATGATATTGATATCACAGATAATTATATATCTATCTCTTGATATAATTCATATAAATACATATAAATTAAATTAATTAATAAATATAATTTTTGTTTAATTTATATTTTATTGTCTATAAAATTTACATGATTTAATACACAAATATGAGATAAATGGGTTATCATTTGATGCATCATCACATAAACCAACATAATTGTAAATTATTTATGTGTATTTTTTTATATATATATATTTTTACTTGGTATAATTCATTAGGAATTAAATATCAATCATTATTTATATATAAAACTCATCAACTTGTTGATAAATTTGAAAATAAATAATGAAAAAATAGAAAAGTAAATGTTAAATTGTATTTTGTTTTTTAAAAATTTTATTATTAAAATTATTTGTTTTGTTATTTAAAATTTATGTATTTTATTTTTTTTTTTATTGAAATGTAGGTTAACAATATAGAGAAAAATAGATTGATGATTTTTAATAAAGTCATATTTGAATTATATAATTTTTTAACATGAAAATTCTGTAAAGATAATTAAATATAGTAAATTTTATAAAAAAAAAATTTAAAAGAATGATTTAGAAAGGTATATATAAATTGATAAAAAAAAATTGAAAGTAAAATAAAATTCAATAAAAGAAATCATCATAAGATTTTTCAATTTGTATTTGCAATATCGAAAATTGAAAATTTGCAAAGACCAGATTTTGTATCATTTTATATATATATAAGACACATTTTATATATTGATATTGCAATTTGCTCTTTTAACATTGGCTTTAGATATAGAAAAATAAAATATATATATATATTTCGACATTTACATTTTTTTTACTGAGTAAGACATGATGATGTGCAAGTCTTTGGCAACAAAAAGATAAGAAAAAAATAATAATATATATACAAGAACATTATAAAGTGGCATTAAAAGTAAAAAAAAAAAAAAAAAAATGTTACAAGTCAATTCTAAAAATCACTTCTGTCAAAAATAATAATCATTGTTATTTATATATTTGATTTTCATAATTTTGATTTGTGATTGTAAACGTGAATCACGATTTCGAAAGTCATATTGATTTTCATCATCATAAATATACAAATAAATTTTGTAACTTTATATAAATTTATTTTTCAATTTTTTTAAATTAATTATACAAATTTTAATATGAAAATCAATCGTCAAAAATATGTATAGATATCTTTCAATTTATTTATAATTCAATATGAAAATTTCAACTAATATTGTAATGAAAGGATTAAACTTAAAAGCTTTATAGAGAGAAATATAGAGACAAAATTCATAATGATCTTTATCAATGTGAAAATACCTAAAAGCCATATAATATATATGATGTTTGGTGAATTTAGTTTTGTATAATACTCACTTACAAACTCTAAATTCTATATATTCATTTACCATGATTTTGATTTTGGTTATTACTGTATATATGTATACATATGTATATTTAAATTTTATATATGAATATGTACAATTTCAATAAAGATATATAATGTTTTACATGGTAAATTATATAAAGAGAATAATAGAGAAATACTTGGTAGTATCATTCTCACCTTTGCCAATGTTAAGCATATTATTATATAGGTATATATATATATATATATATATATTTTGTTAAAGCTTTTGTGGTTGTAAAGTTGAATGTTTACCCTTTAGATCTTTAAATATCTGTACCATGGTAACACCAGTTATGTGGGTAAATAGCACTCAAACGACAAACCAATATCATTATCACAGACTGCATTAAAAATTTAAATATATTTTTTATTTTGAGACTAAGATTTTATTGATGATGTATACTAAATTGTTGGGTTAATTTATTATAAAGATGTAAAATTAATAAAGAAATTGATTGGATTGATATTGTTTTGAAAATATTATTATAAAAAAAAAAAAAATAAATTAATTTTTATATTATTGTTAATAATTTTTTAATGTGTTATTTGATTAATTATTTATGAAAAATTTATTTTAATTTTAATATTATTATTGGATAATTATAACAGCTATTTAAATATACAAAATATTACTAATCTTAACAAATGACAAATAAATAATTTCACGCAAAAAAAAAAATTAAATAAATAATAATAATTAAAATTTAAAAATATATTTTTATAATTGTTTTTATTAAATTATAAATATCAACTAAATAAATTTATATTAAAATTAAAATTCAACTGAATCTGTCACTATTAAAACTTACTACAATCAAAAAAATAAAAAAAAAAAAAACCTTCCATACATATTTTATAACTTTTAAATAAAAAAAATCAAAATAAATAAAAAATTTGTTTAATTTAATTTTTATTATTATTTAAAAAAAAAAAAATTGTACAAATAACTATAAAAAAAAAATATAAAAATCATTTTACATTTTAATATTTTCTATTGATTTATATATTATTAAACAAACAATAAATCAATATAAAAAAAAACTAATAATAATAAATAATTATTAATCATTTTAAAATCAATATATTTATTTTTGACAATATTTATTACATTTTTTTTTAATTTTCAATTCGCATATACTACATACCAAAATAATTTTAACGACTTATTATTTTCATAAAAATAATAACCCACATTGTTTTATACATATACAAAAATATTAACAACTTTTATTTATATTTTAATATATAATATAAATTTTAAAAAAATACACATGACTTTGATATTCATTATTGGATTTAAGTTGTTGCATAAATGTTCGTTAGATGAGTTATAAAATTGCTCATATATCTATTGATTTGGCATTTAATATGCCAGATGCTTGAACAATGTTAGATTATATATTTATATATTTAACGAGTATATAAAAAATAAAATTCATTTGTTAAAAAATTCTCATTGGGTATACTTTTATTATTGAATCTTCAACAAGCACTTCAACTTCACAGAAAATTTTTAAAACACACAAGCAAAACCTCAAGACGTGGTACCGTAAAACTTTGTTAAGTAAAGAGTTAAAAAAAAAAAAAAATTTATATAAAAATATAAAAAAAGAGAAAGATAGTTGATATATACTTTGGAATCCCTTGAAACTGACGCAAGAATGTCGTAATCAAGATTCTCCACGGGAAATCGCGCTCACATTTTGCTCGTTTCTACACCGTGACCATCCACAACCATCCATATACCATCATCATTCATCTTTACATACCTATATATACCTATAAGTACCACATATATACCTGTATATACATACATATTGCATCAGTACATATCAAAACTTTATTTTATATATATACATAGGTATATATACAGCATTACGTCAATGTCTACCGTGGTAATAACTTTTCATTCTTTTTAATTTTTTATTATTTTTTTTACCTTTATCGGCTGTCGAGGTAGGTACTCGATTATTTTAATTTTTTTTTTTTTATTATTATTATTTTTCATTGAATGTAACAGTTGTTTGTTATATTCTATCTAGCATTAAATTGAAAATTAACAATTAATTTATAAAGATAGAAAAATAAAAAATATTATGAAAGAATTTTTATAGATAATAATTATATATTTACAGACTGCGTCTTGTTTAAATAATAAATATAATTTATATTAATTTAAATATATATTTACAATAATTAAAATAGTATTTCTTTGATTTTTATTTTTTTTTTTAAATATATAAAATCATAAAGATAAAAGAGGTGATATGATTTGATAATGAAAAGTATAAAATAGAAAAAAAGAAACAAATTTAACAAAAATAATAAGAGACTTTATGTGATTTTGAAGGTAAAAAATAAATGATAAATCACAGAAATATTTATAATTATTTTGTAAAATTTCCAAGTTTATTAGGTTACAATGTACATCAGTGTAATGATTGAGGGGTTATTGTAAATTGTCTATATATGGTGTTGAGCTACCTCATCAAACATTCACATTAATAAACTATTAATATGCTAAAATTTTCACTAGTTAATGTTTATAGAATATATGCATCATCATCATCATCATCAGCATCATCAGAGAGAAAATAAATATATATATACACTAAAATTGTTGGTACAAAGGAAAATTGATATTCTGCTTTTAAAACAGGGTCAAATCGAGATGATAATTATTTTACTTATAATTAGCAATTCAAAATACAAAGCTACAATTTTACACTGTAATTTTCATTCTCATTGTGTAATAAATTATTAAATATTTTATTATATATTTATTATAATTATTAATATTGCTAAAATTAATTATCGAAAATAGAAATAATTTTTTACTAAAATTTGTATTATTTTAAATGATTTTTTTATAGATTTTTAATTTAAATTGTTATTTTTTTATGAAAATAATTTATATTTATAATTTGTTAATTAAATTTTTTTTTCTATCACAAAATTATACTAGACAATTGATAAATACATAAGGTTAAAAATAAAAAATACAAATTCAAAGCCAATGACATTAAAAAAATACCAAAAAGTAAAATAAATAAAAAAATATTTAACAAGTCTTAAGAAATTCCAGGTGTCTATTTCCGGCTTGTGTTTCTCAATTTATCTTTTGTCTTGTTTAATATATATATATATTTTTTTTCTATTTTATTTTTGTCTGAAATTGCGCCAATTCTGTCACCCTAACTTTACACGTCCTCTAAAAAAAAAAAAAAAAATAGAATAAAATAACAGCTACCATCTCCCTGCAAATTTTTTTTTTCTATTCATTTCTTTGTTCCATTTTTGTTTCTATCAAAAAAAAAAAAAAATCTTCACAAAACAAAAATTAATAATAAAATAAATATAAAAAAAAAAAAAAATCGTAAAACTACATTAAAAGATAATAATCTACAAAAAAAAATGAGGTTAAAATGGAGTACCTAGTATTTACGTAATAAAAGGGTTAAAAAAATACTTGAAAAAATATTTTAAAAAAAATATTTATATAGCTTTTTTTTTATAGTAAATCTTTTCATAAAGTTCATATATACTTTTACATGCGATACATATAAATTGATGTCACAAAACTCACATTGCATACACTTTGGAGTATAAATAATGATAGAATTGATAGAATAGACAAAATTGAAGATATACACAGAGTCGATTGATTTTCATTGACAATAGACAGCAAATGCCGCTTGTTGATGGTTCAATAGATGATCCTGTCTATTATATCCTCTACTACCTGTACTATATGCAAATTCATAATATATATTTTACATATATGACGTATATATGTATATTGATACAGTTTATAAAAGCGTTTATCAGAATGTCCAAATGAATTTAGATAATGATGATACAAAGTATAAAGAATTTTAGATATATATTTGCTGCAGTTATTAATGAGAATCATCAAAATTATATTTATCTTAAATTGTATGTTCAAATCTTAATGAGAATAAGTAAGTTGATGTATGAAAATTAAAATTTAAATATGTATATGCATTCATTAATTATTTGAATCACTAATTTTACTCGTTTTAAAAGTATATTTAAAATATTATATTTTGAGACTAAGATTTTATTTATGATGTGTACTAAATTGTTGGGTTAATTTATTATAAAGATGTAAAATTAATAAAGAAATTGGTTATTTTTTTTTATTAATTTTTTATAGATAAATTTTTGATGAAAAAAAAAATTTCACAGTGTTGATTGGATTGATATTGCTTTGAAAATATTATTATAAAAAAAAAAAATTAATTAATTTTTATATTATTGTTAATAATTTTTTAATGTGTTATTTGATTAATTATTTATGAAAAATTTATTTTAATTTTAATATTATTATTGGATAATTATAACAGCTATTTAAATATACAAAATATTACTAATCTTAACAAATGACAAATAAATAATTTCACACAAAAAAAAAATAAAATAAATAATAATAATTAAAATTTAAAAATATATATCATGTCAATTGGATAATTAATAACTTTTAAATATATTTTTATAATTGTTTTTATTAAATTATAAATATCAACTAAATAAATTTATATTAAAATTAAAATTCAACTGAATCTGTCACTATTAAAACTTACTACAATCAAAAAAATAAAAAATAAAAAAACCTTCCATACATATTTTAAAACTTTTAAATAAAAAAAAATCAAAATAAATAAAAAATTTGTTTAATTTAATTTCTATTATTTCTTTAAAAAAAAATCTACTTTCACACTTTCATCATTTGCTACTTAAATACACTAAAAAATATATAAAATAAATTACAAAAATTTATAATATTTATTTTCTACAATAATTTTAATTTATATATTTCATCCATTTTGATTTTTCATTTAAAAAATAAAAATAAATAAATAAATGCTATATCCAAATGTAGCAATTCACAGTGTTGTGAATTTAAATTGAATTTTGTGAGATGAAAGGAGAGAAATATATAAATGAGCATGTATGAGTATAGTCGTTAATTGTTCACTTGTTATTTCCAGCTGATGGGATACATGCCCATAACTGGTCAATCTATATATTTAATATACATATATATATATATACAAAATACAGATACAGTCAGTTTGAGTTTATTTGTTCCATTTGAATTGTTTGAAAATTTCAAAGGTATATATGTGAGTCACTAGATATAAATATATAACAAAATGTGATTAAGGGAATCAATTTGATTGGAGTAAAATACACAATAATAAACTTCACTAAGCATATTAAATTATTATATATTTTTTCAACTGTATATAAACTTTTTAAATAACCAAAAAATTAAAAAATTAAATTATAAATATATTTAATATACATTCAAGCTTATAATAATAATTTCAACAATAAAATTTGCATAAATTTGTTATCTATTAAAAAACTATATAGTGTTTACTTTTAACAATTTTATATCAAACTATATATATATAAAACAAAAATAAACATGATATATAAATTTAAATTTAATTTTTTATTTTTTTGGAAAAATAGTTTTATGTCTTGAAAGTTTTAGTTAAAGTTTTTAAATCTCAATTGGCTAAAAGAGAAAAACTATGGGTAAACTGTTTAAGAAAAAAAAATAAATATATATAAAAAAATAAAAAAAAATGGTTTTGTACATCAACTTTTTAGTAAAGAAGATTTTAGGATAAAAAAAAAAATTGTTTAATGTGTATATAAAATATATATATATATGTTCAAATGTCCTCAGGTAATCACTATTCTTTCTTCAAACATGTTCAATGTTCCATTGGACCGTTTGCTCCAATTTTAAGATTCAAAATTATCCCCAGGAAATTCAACGATCTGTAAAAAATCAGAATTTTTAAGTATATATCCTAATGCAAAATTTGATCCAGGTGGTAAAGTAGAAAAAATAAAAACTTTTAAACATTTTTTTTTAATATTTTTTTATTCGTCTTTATATTTTCTTCTTGACAAGCTTGAAAAACTTTTTCATCGTATATGAAATTTTGTTTGACTTTTTATATATATTTTTTAACCTTTTTAGGATATCATATACAAATTTTTTTTTTTTTTTATATATGCTACATTAAGTTTAATATTTACCGGATATTATCACATGATAGTTTCCGTTTATTTTTTAAATTTTAAATATAATTTTTTTTGTTTTTTTAAAATTAAATATATACACCTTTTTTTTTTTTTTTAAAGAGATGAGTTGAGAGTTTTTGTGTTGTAGATAACTTTAAAAAATATAAAAAATAAAAAATTTCTAAAAATGATAAAAGAGAAAAGACAACTCATTCTTATCCATGATGATTATTATTCTTGATGAGACGAGAAACGCCTTCTGCAGTCTTCTTGTCGGTGCAGAATTTCATTAACACTGATTGCACACTTTGTGAATTGTTCAAAAAAAAAGAATATAATTTTTTCTTTGTTTTTAAATTTAATACAATATACTATTTATAAAAAATACAAAAAATATATACACAAATATATTTTGATAATAAAAAACAAAAATTATAAATCATAAAAATATTTAAATAAATTAATAATAATTTGATGAAAAACATGATCAAATACCAAACCCTATTTATCTAATTTCAAATAATATTTATATATTAAATCAATTGTTGTCAGATAATCAATCAAGCAATGATGACATGTAAATATATTTTGATTTGTTTCGATGTTTAAATATATACTTATATAATATTTTGATGACTGTCAATCATTCATCAATAACACCCACATTTATTAAAATAAAATACCAATATAACTTGAAATTTTTTTGAATATATAAATATGTATAAATTATTTTATGAATTTATATTTTATATATAAAAAATTATCATCAAAATATATATATATATATGTATATCAAGTATCATCATATAAAAGAAACCAAATGATGGAAATAAATAACAAAAATGAATAAGTTTTTAGCAACATGCATCAATTAGATGGTGTCAGTTTGTCTAAATGTCTTTCATTATATAATGACTGTAATTTAACGCTATGCAATTAAATATCTTTTGATGGTCTTGAACAAGCATGCAAGTAACCAACCAACCAGGATTATTCACCTACTTGAATTTTCTGTCTCTCAATCTATTTGTCTGTCTAACTTTCTCTTGTATATGTCACCATTGTTCTTCATCATCACCATAATATTAATGCAATATATATACAATGTCTCTTCAACTATGAATCATCATCATCATCATCATCATCATCATCATAGTCATCAGCATGTAACACATGTTGAATATATATTAATTAAACCTAAATTCAAATTACAATATATTACTTGAAATATTTATTGTTTTTTAAACAACGAAGCCGATTACGTGCCTTTGCCTCTGAATAACAATAAACAAGCAATAATTTTTATTATATAAGTAAACTTGAATTGAGAAAGGAAAATAATATTATTAATAATTGAAAATAAATAAATAAATCATTTTTTGAAAACTGTTTAAATTATAACGGGATAATGGAACAGGTGGAAAAGTATACCAACTGTGGAAAAATTTTTGTTTATCTTTGTTGAATTTTGATATTCTAATTATTCTAAAAGTTTTTCGAGAATTTTCTATAGGTTGAATACCTCTTCGATCATTATATTTGCCTAATACAAATCCAAAATATTTTCAAGAAAAAAAATTCGAATAACTCTTCGGTCATTATATTTGCCTAATAAAATCGAAATTTTTTTTGAAAAAAATATTTCGAATAGCTCTTTGGTCATTATATTTCCCTAATAAAATTTCAAAAATTTTTCAAAAAAAAAAATTCGAATACCTCTTAGATGATTATATTTGCCTGATACAAATTCATAATTTTTTCAGAAAAAAAAAATCGAATACCTCTTCAATTATTATATTTGCCTAATAGAAATTCAAAATTTTTTTTCAGGAAAAATTTATCAGAGAAAAAAAAAAGCAGCATTGAATACCTCTTCCCCAGTTCTATAACCCTGATACAACCCGATATTTTTGCAATTTTTTCTAAAAGCCGCATGATTTTTTTTTCAAAAAATCTTATTTCCAGAAAAATGAGAGAAGCAGCACCGAATACCTCTTCCCCAGTTCTATAACCCTGATATGACTCGATATTTTTCCGATTTTTTTTGAATGACTCACAATGATTCATTCATTCAATATTGATCCTAGAAAAAAAAGAGAAGCAGCATTGAATACCTCTTGCCGAGTTCTATAACCCTGATATGACTCGATATTTTTCCGATTTTTTTTGAATGACTCACAATGACTTATTCATTCAATATTGATCCTAGAAAAAAAAGAGAAGCAGCATTGAATACCTCTTGCCGAGTTCTATAACCCTGATATGACTCGATATTTTTCCGATTTTTTTTGAATGACTCACAATGACTTATTCATTCAATATTGATCCTAGAAAAAAAAGAGAAGCAGCATTAAATACCTCTTGCCGAGTTCTATAACCCTGTTAAAACCCCATATTTTTCCGATTTTTTTTGAATGCAGCAGGTATTAAAAAAAAAAAGTCCTGATCCTGGAAAAAAACGGGAAGCGGCATCGAATACCTCTTGTCGAGTTCTATAACCCTGTTAAAACCCCATATTTTTCCGATTTTTTTTAAATGCAGCAGGTAATTTTTTCAAAAAGTCCTGATCCTGGAAAAAAACGGGAAGCGGCATCGAATACCTCTTGTCGAGTTCTATAACCCTGTTAAAACCCCATATTTTTCCGATTTTTTTTAAATGCAGCAGGTAATTAAAAAAAAAAGTCCTGATCCTGGAAAAAAACGGGAAGCGGCATCGAATACCTCTTGTCGAGTTCTATAACCCTGTTAAAACCCCATATTTTTCCGATTTTTTTTAAATGCAGCAGGTCATTAAAAAAAAAAAGTCCTGATCCTGGAAAAAAACGGGAAGCGGCATCGAATACCTCTTGTCGAGTTCTATAACCCTGTTAAAACCCATATTTTTCCGATTTTTTTTAAATGCAGCAGGTCATTTTTTTCAAAAAGTCCTGATCCTGGAAAAAAACGGGAAGCGGCATCGAATACCTCTTGTCGAGTTCTATAACCCTGTTAAAACCCCATATTTTTCCGATTTTTTTTAAATGCAGCAGGTAATTTTTTTCAAAAAGTCCTGATCCTGGAAAAAAACGGGAACGGCATCGAATACCTCTTGTCAAGTTCTATAACCCTGTTAAAACCATATTTTTCCGATTTTTTTTAAATGCAGCAGGTAATTTTTTTCAAAAAGTCCTGATCCTGGAAAAAAACGGGAAGCGGCATCGAATACCTCTTGTCGAGTTCTATAACCCTGTTAAAACCTCATATTTTTCCGATTTTTTTTAAAAGCAGCAGGTCATTAAAAAATAAAAAGTCCTGATCCTGGAAAAAAACGGGAAGCGGCATCGAATACCTCTTGTCGAGTTCTATAACCCTGTTAAAACCTCATATTTTTCCGATTTTTTTTAAATGCACCAGGTAATTTTTTTCAAAAAGTCCTGATCCTGGAAAAAAACGGGAAACGGCATCGAATACCTCTTGTCGAGTTCTATAACCCTGTTAAAACCCCATATTTTTCCGATTTTTTTTAAATGCAGCAGGTAATAAAAAAAAAAAGTCCTGATCCTGGAAAAAAACGGGAAGCGGCATCGAATACCTCTTGTCGAGTTCTATAACCCTGTTAAAACCTCATATTTTTCCGATTTTTTTTAAATGCAGCAGGTCATTTTTTTCAAAAAGTCCTGATCCTGGAAAAAAACGGGAAGCAGCATCGAATACCTCTTGTCGAGTTCTATAACCCTGTTAAAACCCCATATTTTTCCGATTTTTTTTAAAAGCAGCAGGTCATTAAAAAAAAAAAGTCCTGATCCTGGAAAAAAACGGGAAGCAGCATCGAATACCTCTTGTCGAGTTCTATAACCCTGTTAAAACCTCATATTTTTCCGATTTTTTTTAAATGCAGCAGGTAATTTTTTTTCAAAAAGTCCTGATCCTGGAAAAAAACGGGAAGCAGCATCGAATACCTCTTGTCGAGTTCTATAACCCTGTTAAAACCCCATATTTTTCCGATTTTTTTTAAATGCAGCAGGTAATTTAAAAAAAAAAAGTCCTGATCCTGGAAAAAAACGGGAAGCAGCATCGAATACCTCTTGTCGAGTTCTATAACCCTGTTAAAACCTCATATTTTTCCGATTTTTTTTAAATGCAGCAGGTCATTTTTTTCAAAAAGTCCTGATCCTGGAAAAAAACGGGAAGCAGCATCGAATACCTCTTGTCGAGTTCTATAACCCTGTTAAAACCTCATATTTTTCCGATTTTTTTTAAAAGCAGCAGGTCATTAAAAAAAAAAAAGTCCTGATCCTGGAAAAAAACGGGAAGCAGCATCGAATACCTCTTGTCGAGTTCTATAACCCTGTTAAAACCTCATATTTTTCCGATTTTTTTTAAATGCAGCAGGTGTTTTTTTTCAAAAAGTCCTGATCCTGGAAAAAAACGGGAAGCAGCATCGAATACCTCTTGTCGAGTTCTATAACCCTGTTAAAACCTCATATTTTTCCGATTTTTTTTAAAAGCAGCAGGTCATTAAAAAATAAAAAGTCCTGATCCTGGAAAAAAACGGGAAGCAGCATCGAATACCTCTTGTCGAGTTCTATAACCCTGTTAAAACCCCATATTTTTCCGATTTTTTTTAAATGCAGCAGGTAATTTAAAAAAAAAAGTCCTGATCCTGGAAAAAAACGGGAAGCGGCATCGAATACCTCTTGTCGAGTTCTATAACCCTGTTAAAACCCATATTTTTCCGATTTTTTTTAAATGCAGCAGGTCATTAAAAAAAAAAGTCCTGATCCTGGAAAAAAACGGGAAGCAGCATCGAATACCTCTTGTCGAGTTCTATAACCCTGTTAAAACCCCATATTTTTCCGATTTTTTTTAAATGCAGCAGGTAATTTTAAAAAGTCCTGATCCTGGAAAAAAACGGGAAGCAGCATCGAATACCTCTTGTCGAGTTCTATAACCCTGTTAAAACCCCATATTTTTCCGATTTTTTTTAAATGCAGCAGGTAATTTAAAAAAAAAAGTCCTGATCCTGGAAAAAAACGGGAAGCAGCATCGAATACCTCTTGTCGAGTTCTATAACCCTGTTAAAACCCCATATTTTTCCGATTTTTTTTGAATGCAGCAGGTAATTTAAAAAAAAAAGTCCTGATCCTGGAAAAAAACGGGAAGCAGCATCGAATACCTCTTGTCGAGTTCTATAACCCTGTTAAAACCCCATATTTTTCCGATTTTTTTTAAATGCAGCAGGTCAATTAAAAAAAAAAAGTCCTGATCCTGGAAAAAAACGGGAAGCGGCATCGAATACCTCTTGTCGAGTTCTATAACCCTGTTAAAACCCCATATTTTTCCGATTTTTTTTAAATGCAGCAGGTCATTTTTTCAAAAAGTCCTGATCCTGGAAAAAAACGGGAAGCGGCATCGAATACCTCTTGTCGAGTTCTATAACCCTGTTAAAACCCCATATTTTTCCGATTTTTTTTAAAAGCAGCAGGTCATTAAAAAATAAAAAGTCCTGATCCTGGAAAAAAACGGGAAGCGGCATCGAATACCTCTTGTCGAGTTCTATAACCCTGTTAAAACCTCATATTTTTCCGATTTTTTTTAAAAGCAGCAGGTCATTAAAAAATAAAAAGTCCTGATCCTGGAAAAAAACGGGAAGCGGCATCGAATACCTCTTGTCGAGTTCTATAACCCTGTTAAAACCCCATATTTTTCCGATTTTTTTTAAATGCAGCAGGTCATTTTTTTCAAAAAGTCCTGATCCTGGAAAAAAACGGGAAGCAGCATCGAATACCTCTTGTCGAGTTCTATAACCCTGTTAAAACCCCATATTTTTCCGATTTTTTTTAAAAGCAGCAGGTCATTAAAAAAAAAAGTCCTGATCCTGGAAAAAAACGGGAAGCAGCATCGAATACCTCTTGTCGAGTTCTATAACCCTGTTAAAACCTCATATTTTTCCGATTTTTTTTAAAAGCAGCAGGTCATTAAAAAAAAAAAGTCCTGATCCTGGAAAAAAACGGGAAGCAGCATCGAATACCTCTTGTCGAGTTCTATAACCCTGTTAAAACCTCATATTTTTCCGATTTTTTTTAAATGCAGCAGGTCATTTTTTTCAAAAAGTCCTGATCCTGGAAAAAAACGGGAAGCGGCATCGAATACCTCTTGTCAAGTTCTATAACCCTGTTAAAACCCCATA
>WSYQ01000559.1:0-17248 GCA_011426435.1 Lysiphlebus fabarum
ATAAATAAATATGAGCCTATTAAAAATGAGCTTTGGATTAATGGATATTTAACAAAACTTTCACACTTCTCTTCCAGAAATCTAAGTTGTACGACCACGTGTTGCGATAGCTCCAAAATTGTAAGTCAAAAAAAAACAAGTTTTATATCAAAAAAATAAACAAAAAAAATAATTGATAAATAAATTTAAAAAATGATAAATTAAAAAATAATCAGATAAAAAAATATTAATATGATAAATATAAATAAAATTAAAAAAATAAATAAAATGATAACCAAGAACGTCATCAAAAATATATTTATTTTGATTAACTGTATTTATTATTATTTTACAAAATTGCATGATAATTTGTTTATCAACATATTGCCCCTTGCAGTAAAATAAAAAAAATATTTATTATTAATTAATCACACTTGTTTTAACTGTAGTGGAAAAGAGTATTAAAGCTGTGATAGCATTATTTAAAAACATATAATATAATATAATATAATATAATAAAATATAATATAATATAAATTACTTTATATTTTTAATTTTTTAATAAAGAAAATGGCAGAACTACTTCAACAAAACATATGGGAAAGTGATCCTGAATTATTTGAGTTAATGAAAAAAGAAAAAAAACGTCAACAATGTGGATTAGAAATGATTGCAAGTGAAAATTTTACATCACTCAGTGTACTTCAATGTTTGAGTTCATGTCTTCATAATAAATACAGTGAGGGTCTTCCTGGAGCAAGGTAAATATAATATGATAATAAAAAAAAAAACAATATCTTTATAAAAGCAA
This sequence comes from Lysiphlebus fabarum, assembly GCA_011426435.1. Taxonomy (NCBI): domain Eukaryota; kingdom Metazoa; phylum Arthropoda; class Insecta; order Hymenoptera; family Braconidae; genus Lysiphlebus; species Lysiphlebus fabarum. Next base: position 791 of record WSYQ01000559.1, read on the forward strand.
TTAAGTTAAAATGAATTGAATTGTATATTTTTTTGTTGATAGATATTATGGTGGTAATGAGTATATTGATCAAATTGAATGGCTTGCTCAAAAACGTGCATTAGCTGCATATAATTTAGATCCTGAAATATGGGGTTGTAATGTTCAGCCATATTCTGGTAGTCCAGCAAATTTTGCTGTTTATACTGGTCTTATTGAACCACATGGAAGAATAATGGGTCTTGATTTACCAGATGGTGGTCATTTAACACATGGTTTTTTTACTCAAACTAAAAAAATATCAGCAACATCAATATTTTTTGAATCAATGCCATATAAAGTTGATCCAAAAACTGGATTAATTGATTATGATAAACTTGCTGAACAAGCAAAATTATTTAAACCAAAAGTTATTATTGCTGGTGTATCTTGTTACAGTAGATGTTTAGATTATAAACGTTTTCGTCAAGTTGCTGATGAAAATAATGCATATTTATTTAGTGATATGGCACATATATCTGGACTTGTTGCTGCTGGTATTATACCAAGTCCATTTGAATACAGTGATGTTGTTTCAACAACAACACATAAAACATTAAGAGGACCACGTGCTGGTGTTATATTTTTCCGTAAAGGATTAAAATGTATTGGTAAAAATGGAGAAAAAATTATGTGGGATATTGAAAATCGTATAAATCAATCAGTATTTCCAGGACTTCAAGGTGGACCACATAATCATGCTATTGCTGCAATTGCAACAGCAATGAAACAAGCAAAAACACAAGAATTTATAGATTATCAAAAACAAGTTGTTGCTAATGCACAAAAATTATGTAAATCATTACAAGATAGAGGATATAAAATAAGTACTGATGGTACTGATGTACATTTAATACTTGTTGATTTAAGAAATACAGGAATAACTGGTGCAAAAGCAGAAAGAATACTTGAAGATATATCAATTGCTTGTAATAAAAATACAGTACCAGGTGATAAAAGTGCTCTTAATCCAAGTGGTATTCGTCTTGGTACACCTGCATTAACAACTCGTGGAGTTAAAGAACATCATATTGATGATATTGCTCAATTTATTCATCAAGGTAAATTATTAATTTTTATAATATTATTTAATTTTAACAAAAATTAAAATAAATCAAATATAAACATATTTTATTTTTTCAGGACTTGAATTGTCAAAAGAAGTTACAGCTAAATCTGGTCCTAAACTTGTTGATTTTAAAAATATATTGGAAACTGATGTAGAAATTCAGAAAAAAGTTGCATCACTACGTGATGAAGTTGAAAAATATTCTCAACAATTTACATTACCAGGTCTTGATGATTATTAATTTTATTTTTATAAAAAAAAAATAAAAAAAAAAAAATATTTTTTAAATTTCATCAGTTTAAAATGTACTCGATAATATTTTTTACTCACAATCAAAATACTGTCTTTTTATTTTTTTTATAATTAATAAAAAGTTCTGAAAATAAATAATTAAACTTTGAAAACCTTTTGACCTTTATTTATTATTATTTTAAAAGATCAATTAATATTTGTCAAAAAAATAAGTTGAAAAGTTATACAATCTTTTTTAAAAAACATCAGTTTAAAATGTCAATTTGAAAAGGGCAAATTATTATCACATGACTTTATGCAATATTAAAATCAATAAAAAAAAAAAAAAAACCAAAGTATGTTATAAATAATTTATAACGAATATATATTGAAAATGAAAAAAAAAATTATTTTGCTGGATCAATAAATATGTTAGTTTTGACAAGGTAATATAATTCACGATTTTTCATTAATTATTATTACAATAATAAATTGCTAAATAACAATTTTTTTTTTACTATTTATATTGAACATTATTTTTTCTTAAATTGTAATAATAAAAAAAAAAATAATATTTTTACAATGCATACGTATTTGTTATTTTAAATAATAACAAATTATTTAACAAAAATAACATAAGTCCCTTGTTTTGTATTTATTATTACAAACAAATTTAATTATTTTATTATTATTTTAAATTTATTTTATTATGAATTATTATTATAAATGCGTTAATAAATAATCTTGATAATAATGCAAATAATAATATTGCATATATTTAACGCGAAGATAATTTATATTTCTACGTTATTTACATTCTTTTTTTTTTATTTTTTTAAGTGACTAATTTTTTTTTTTTTTAACTTATCAATTATTAATTTATTTAAGAAATGACAAAAATTATAATTTATATCAATCAAATAATTGATTGATTTATTTTTATAATATCTTGATTATTATATTAATTTTTATTTTATTTTTTCAAAATGAATTTATAATCCTCCATATTGTGCTTATATTTGATTTTAATCATTGTACTGATTCAGTAATAACCAAAATACAACCTTTTATTTTCATTTTTTGCTATGAAGATTTTTTTTTAATAACAAATTTAAATTTTTCTCTTTGTTGATATCAATTATTAATTATTGAATTTATAAATGTGGGTTAATCAATCAAGTTCTTGGGTTGCTTGAGAGGTAGATGCAGTATTACAATTTTGTCGTATTGATTGTTCATCTGTATCAGAATCACCATCATCAAGACCATTGAAAAATGATTGTAATAAATTACCAAATAAACCTTGACGTCTTTGACGTGATGCTGGTGGTGGTGCATCAAAATATAATTGAGCAATTTTATCTAAGTACATACGAAAACTTGGATCTCTATTTAAACTCAATTGATATTGTTGACATAAAACTTGATATTTACTCAATGATGAACTGAAAGTATTAAAAATATATAATTAAAAAATATCTATATTATTGATAAAAATAAATAAATTAATTAATTAACTTACAGTTGTATTGATTTTAAAAGAAAATGTATAAAATTCAATAATGGTAATAAAAATGGTGGACCAATTTGAATTTTTGGATGCACTGAAGTATAAGAATCAAAAACTTCCTGTGCTGTTTTTAAATTTTGTAAACACAAATATCTATAAATAAATAAAATAATTATAATGAGAGAATAATATTAATCATATTAACAATAATAATTTAATTAAGTTCAATTACTAACTGTAAAACAACTTGAGTAATAAAAAGATCAATTTCATTTGAATAGCCACGTAACTGATGTAATTCAGCTAACATTGAAGCACATCCCACACCATCATGACTATATACAAAATGTTGTTTTGCCATTACATAATTTTTTTCTGTAATAATTAAAATAAAAATATAATTATAGTTATATATGCCTGTGTATTATGTTTATTCTATTAATAAATGATTAATAGATTAATAAATAAAATTACCTTTCCAAAAAATTTGTGCAATCATTTTATGTAAATCAGGATGTCCACATTTTGAATTATTATTTTTAGTACTCCATTTGAGTGCATTATTAAGAAATGTTTCTCTTTCTGGTGATCCTGCTTTCATTAAACTAAACATATTTGTTATTTTTACAAAATTATAAGATAATAATATACCAGTTTCTTGCTCTGATTTATTTAAAACGTCAACAAATAGTATTCCTAAATCAGCTCCACTCTCGTACTATAATTAAATGTAAAAAAAAAAAACCAATTATTTACTTAAATTAAAATTGAAAAATTATTTTTTAAATAAACAATAATAACCTGATTATGTTGGAGTAAAAGAACAGCTCCATCGTAAAGCAAATTGAGTAAATCTTCATATTTTTTTTGACTCAAATATCTAAAAAGAAAATAAATATTAAAAGAAATATAAACAGAGGTTAGAGTTTATAATTATATAGGTATGAATTATGTCGACGTAAACATATTTTTATAATTTATTAGACAAAATGAAATAACATCTACAACTTACCGAAAATAAAGAGTTCTATACATTTGATGTGCTTCATAATAATTACCAGAATTAAGTGATGCTTCTAATTTACCTAAAACCCTCTGAATTCCTTGATTAACTCGTGAAGCCATATTTTTATTTTACAAATTTGTTAATTTTTGATCCAAATGTGAAAATAAATAATAATAAAATTATAGTGTATGTGTTTTAACTTTATGGGAATATAATTATTTTAATTTTATTACATTTGAGTCATCAAATTGTTTAACACATATATAAACACTTTCTGCACTTTTTATTTCAATTTACTAATTTTTTTTTTTTATTTGTCGAACAATTTTGCGTACGTGTGTATGTGTGTCAAAAAAAATTACATATATATAAAGGTACATTTACACTATATACACATGAAAAAGCAAAAAAAATGTAAAAAAGGCTTTAAAGTGAACTCCATGTTTTTTCCGCGGTTCTTTTTGAATAATCGTAAATGTGTTATCTAATAAGTGAGTTATTAGAAGAGAAATGATGAATTTTAAGTTTAATAATTGAAATATATGATATAGATAAGCTATGTCATAAATAAAGAGTAGAAAAAGGTAAGATTAGCAAACTATATAAAACATCATAACATTTCTTGGGCCATTCTATGTTCTTAATAAATATTAAAGAATGCCCATAAGTATATAAAGAATAGATTTTCTAAATATGAATGAACTTCTTCTACTAGTTTCATAACTCTAATACAAGTCAGAAATTCGAAGGATTAACAAAAAAAATTAAAATGGATAAAAAACATGAAAAAAAAAATTAAAACTTATAAACACCTGTATAGTTATTCTGTGCTCCTAATGTGAATCGCGAATGCATTTCGAAAATGTAGTTATAGATTCATTAAAATTGAAAAAAAAAAATTAAAATTTATCGGAAAAACTGGGTACAGTACTAGGCTTATATAACTAGGAAAGAGGTACTAAGTGATCTTGATACTTTTTTTTTTATCATCGATATTTTTCGATTTATCAATATTAACTTATTTTAAAATTTATTGAAAAAAATGGATAAAATACTAGGCGAACATGACTTGAAGAGAGGTATTTGATGCCGTTTCCCGTTTTTCTGTATTACCGATATTTTTCGATATATCAATATTAACTTATTTTAAAATTTATTGAAAAAAATGGAAAAAATACTAGGCGAACATGACTTGAAGAGAGGTATTCGATGCCGCTTCTCGTTGTTTTCTATCATCGATATTTTTCAATAAATCGATATTAACTTAGTTCAAAATTTATTGAAAAAAATGGCCAGAATACTAGGCGAACATGACTTGAAGAGAGGTATTTGATGCCGTTTCCCGTTTTTCTGTATTACCGATATTTTTCATTAAATCGATATTAACTTAGTTTAAAATTTATTGAAAAAAATGGCCAGAATACTAGGCGAACATGACTTGAAGAGAGGTATTTGAAGCCAATTCCCGTTTTTCTGTATTACCAATATTTTTCGATATATCGATATTAACTTATTTTGAAATTTATTGAAAAAAATGGGAAAAATACTAGGCGAACATGACTTGAAGAGAGGTATTCGATGCCGCTTCCGGTTTTTCTGTATTACCGATATTTTTCGATATATCGATATTAACTTATTTTAAAATTTATTGAAAAAAATGGAAAAAATACTAGGCGAACATGACTTGAAAAGAGGTATTCGATGCTGCTTCTCGTTGTTTTCTATCATCGATATTTTTCAATAAATCGATATTAACTTAGTTCAAAATTTATTGAAAAAAATGGCCAGAATACTAGGCGAACATGACTTGAAGAGAGGTATTCAATGCCGTTTCCCGTTTTTCTGTATAACCAATATTTTTTGATATATCGATATTAACTTATTTTGAAATTTATTGAAAAAAATGGAAAAAATACTAGGCGAACATGACTTGGAGAGAGGTATTCAAAGCCGTTCCCCGTTTTTCTGTATTACCGATATTTTTCGATTTATCGATATTAACTTATTTTAAAATTTATTGAAAAAAATGGCCAAAATACTAGGCGAACATGACTTGAAGAGAGGTATTTGAAGCCAATTCCCGTTTTTCTGTATTACCGATATTTTTCGATTTATCGATATTAACTTATTTTCAAATTTATTAAAAAAAATGGCCAAAATACTAGGCGAACATGACTTGGAGAGAGGTATTCAAAGCCGTTCCCCGTTTTTCTGTATTACCGATATTTTTTGATTTATCGATATTAACTTATTCTAAAATTTATTGAAAAAAATGGCAAAAATACTAGGCAAACATGACTTGAAAAGAGGTATTCGATGCCGCTTCCCGTTTTTATCGATCATCGATATTTTTCGATATATCGGTATTAACTTATTTTGAAATTTATTGAAAAAAATAGCCAAAATACTAGGCGAACATGACTTGAAGAGAGGTATTCGATGCCGTTCCCCGTTTTTATTTACCATCGATATTTTTTTATTTATCGGTATTAACTTATTTTAAAATTTATTGAAAAAAATGGGAAAAATACTAGGCGAACATGACTTGAAGAGAGGTATTCGATGCCGCTTCCCGTTTTTCTGTATTACCGATATTTTTCAATAAATCGATATTAACTTATTTTAAAATTTATTGAAAAAAATGGAAAAAATACTAGGCGAACATGACTTGAAGAGAGGTATTCGATGCCGTTCCCCGTTTTCATCTACCATCGATATTTTTTTATTTATCGGTATTAACTTATTTTAAAACTTATTGAAAAAAATGGCCAAAATACTAGGCGAACATGACTTGAAGAGAGGTATTCGATGCCGTTCCCCGTTTTTATCTACCATCGATATTTTTTTATTTATCGGTATTAACTTATTTTAAAACTTATTGAAAAAAATGGCCAAAATACTAGGCGAACATGACTTGAAGAGAGGTATTCGATGCCGTTCCCCGTTTTTATCTACCATCGATATTTTTTTATTTATCGGTATTAACTTATTTTAAAACTTATTGAAAAAAATGGCCAAAATACTAGGCGAACATGACTTGAAGAGAGGTATTCGATGCCGTTCCCCGTTTTTATCTACCATCGATATTTTTTTATTTATCGGTATTAACTTATTTTAAAACTTATTGAAAAAAATGGCCAAAATACTAGGCGAACATGACTTGAAGAGAGGTATTCGATGCCGTTCCCCGTTTTTATCTACCATCGATATTTTTTTATTTATCGGTATTAACTTATTTTAAAACTTATTGAAAAAAATGGCCAGAATACTAGGCGAACATGACTTGAAGAGAGGTATTTGATGCCGTTTCCCGTTTTTCTGTATTACCGATATTTTTCATTAAATCGATATTAACTTAGTTTAAAATTTATTGAAAAAAATGGCCAGAATACTAGGCGAACATGACTTGAAGAGAGGTATTTGAAGCCAATTCCCGTTTTTCTGTATTACCAATATTTTTCGATATATCGATATTAACTTATTTTGAAATTTATTGAAAAAAATGGGAAAAATACTAGGCGAACATGACTTGAAGAGAGGTATTCGATGCCGCTTCCGGTTTTTCTGTATTACCGATATTTTTCGATATATCGATATTAACTTATTTTAAAATTTATTGAAAAAAATGGAAAAAATACTAGGCGAACATGACTTGAAAAGAGGTATTCGATGCTGCTTCTCGTTGTTTTCTATCATCGATATTTTTCAATAAATCGATATTAACTTAGTTCAAAATTTATTGAAAAAAATGGCCAGAATACTAGGCGAACATGACTTGAAGAGAGGTATTCAATGCCGTTTCCCGTTTTTCTGTATAACCAATATTTTTTGATATATCGATATTAACTTATTTTGAAATTTATTGAAAAAAATGGAAAAAATACTAGGCGAACATGACTTGGAGAGAGGTATTCAAAGCCGTTCCCCGTTTTTCTGTATTACCGATATTTTTCGATTTATCGATATTAACTTATTTTAAAATTTATTGAAAAAAATGGCCAAAATACTAGGCGAACATGACTTGAAGAGAGGTATTTGAAGCCAATTCCCGTTTTTCTGTATTACCGATATTTTTCGATTTATCGATATTAACTTATTTTCAAATTTATTAAAAAAAATGGCCAAAATACTAGGCGAACATGACTTGGAGAGAGGTATTCAAAGCCGTTCCCCGTTTTTCTGTATTACCGATATTTTTTGATTTATCGATATTAACTTATTCTAAAATTTATTGAAAAAAATGGCAAAAATACTAGGCAAACATGACTTGAAAAGAGGTATTCGATGCCGCTTCCCGTTTTTATCGATCATCGATATTTTTCGATATATCGGTATTAACTTATTTTGAAATTTATTGAAAAAAATAGCCAAAATACTAGGCGAACATGACTTGAAGAGAGGTATTCGATGCCGTTCCCCGTTTTTATTTACCATCGATATTTTTTTATTTATCGGTATTAACTTATTTTAAAATTTATTGAAAAAAATGGGAAAAATACTAGGCGAACATGACTTGAAGAGAGGTATTCGATGCCGCTTCCCGTTTTTCTGTATTACCGATATTTTTCAATAAATCGATATTAACTTATTTTAAAATTTATTGAAAAAAATGGAAAAAATACTAGGCGAACATGACTTGAAGAGAGGTATTCGATGCCGTTCCCCGTTTTCATCTACCATCGATATTTTTTTATTTATCGGTATTAACTTATTTTAAAACTTATTGAAAAAAATGGCCAAAATACTAGGCGAACATGACTTGAAGAGAGGTATTCGATGCCGTTCCCCGTTTTTATCTACCATCGATATTTTTTTATTTATCGGTATTAACTTATTTTAAAACTTATTGAAAAAAATGGCCAAAATACTAGGCGAACATGACTTGAAGAGAGGTATTCGATGCCGTTCCCCGTTTTTATCTACCATCGATATTTTTTTATTTATCGGTATTAACTTATTTTAAAACTTATTGAAAAAAATGGCCAAAATACTAGGCGAACATGACTTGAAGAGAGGTATTCGATGCCGTTCCCCGTTTTTATCTACCATCGATATTTTTTTATTTATCGGTATTAACTTATTTTAAAACTTATTGAAAAAAATGGCCAAAATACTAGGCGAACATGACTTGAAGAGAGGTATTCGATGCCGTTCCCCGTTTTTATCTACCATCGATATTTTTTTATTTATCGGTATTAACTTATTTTAAAACTTATTGAAAAAAATGGCCAAAATACTAGGCGAACATGACTTGAAAAGAGGTATTCGATGCCGCTTCTCGTTGTTTTCTATCATCGATATTTTTCAATAAATCGATATTAACTTAGTTCAAAATTTATTGAAAAAAATGGCCAGAATACTAGGCGAACATGACTTGAAAAGAGGTATTCGATGCCGTTCACCGTTTTTATCTACCATCGATATTTTTCGATATATCGGTATTAACTTATTTTGAAATTTATTGAAAAAAATGGAAAAAATACTAGGCGAACATGACTTGAAGAGAGGTATTCGATGCCGTTCCCCGTTTTTATCTACCATCGATATTTTTCGATATATCGGTATTGACTTATTTTGAAATTTATTGAAAAAAATGGAAAAAATACTAGGCGAACATGACTTGAAGAGAGGTATTCGATGCCGTTCCCCGTTTTTATCTACCATCGATATTTTTCGATATATCGGTATTGACTTATTTTGAAATTTATTGAAAAAAATGGAAAAAATACTAGGCGAACATGACTTGAAAAGAGGTATTCGATGCCGCTTCCCGTTGTTTTCTATCATCGATATTTTTCAATAAATCGATATTAACTTATTTTAAAACTTATTGAAAAAAATGGCCAAAATACTAGGCGAACATGACTTGAAGAGAGGTATTCGATGCCGTTTCCCGTTTTTCTGCATTATCGATATTTTTTGATTTATCGATATTAACTTATTTAAAAATTTAATGAAAAAAAAGGGAAAAATACTAGGCGAACATGACTTGAAGAGAGGTATTCGATGCCGTTCCCCGTTTTTCTGTATTACCGATATTTTTCAATAAATCGATATTAACTTAGTTCAAAATTTATTGAAAAAATCGGCCAAAATACTGGGCGAACATGACTTGAAGAGAGGTATTCGATGCCGTTTCCCGTTTTTCTGTATTACCGATATTTTTTGATTTATCGATATTAACTTATTTAAAAATTTAATGAAAAAAAAGGGAAAAATACTAGGCGAACATGACTTGAAGAGAGGTATTCAATGCCGTTCCCCGTTTTTCTGCATTATCGATATTTTTTGATTTATCGATATTAACATACTTTAAAATTTATTGAAAAAATTGTTAAAAATACTAGGCGAACATGACTTGAAGAGAGGTATTTGATGCCGTTTCCTGTTTTTCTGTATTACCGATATTTTTCATTAAATCGATATTAACTTATTTTAAAATTTATTGAAAAAAATGGAAAAAATACTAGGCGAACATGACTTGAAGAGAGGTATTCGTTGCCGTTTCCCGTTTTTCTGTATTACCGATATTTTTCGATTTATTGATATTAATTTATTTTAAAATTCATTGAAAAAAATGGCCAAAATACTAGGTGAACATGACTTGAAGAGAGGTATTCGATGCACTTCTTCTTTTTTTTTCTATATTCCTTTCTTTTATGTATCGATATTAACTTATTTCAAAATTTATTAAAAAAGTTGGAGAAAATATTCGGCGAACATTACTCGAAAAGAGGTATTCAGTGATCTTTATCTTTTCCTTCTATTATCAATTTTTTTGGAGTCATTGATACTCTTATATCTTAAAAATTTTTCAAAAAATTTGTAGTTACCCCAGGGTTATAGAACAGCAAAAGAGGTATTCTGTTTTTATTATTATTTCTTTAGATTAATATTTTCGGAGATAATCTTAGTAATATTGGAAAAATTTTTTTAAACCTTTTGAGTTATACTAGGTAATTACGACTCATAAGGAAGTTCATTCACTGCTTAATTTACTTCATCCAATTATCAATACTTTTCAATATTGCTATGGAAGATCATTGAAATATCTTCGATAAAATTTTATAATATAGCAGGGTTATGGAAGAGGGAAAGAGGCATTTAGACCACATATGTGGTATTTATATTATTTTTTGTACATAATCGAAATTTTTCAAGATTTTAATACTTTTTCGAAAAAATTTCGATTTCTAACGGGTAAACATGTCAAGCAAAGAGGTATTATTAGACTGTCAATTTTATTCAACAAATACTGGTTGATTTTTAGAGATTCATTATTGGATAAGTATGTATATCGTTGTAAATTTTTATGTTTCTTATTTAATCATACTCATTCTAGTTAAAATTACCCCAAGCATGCATTTATGTCTATATTATTTCATAATCAAGACATCGCAACAAATTTTTCAATTAATGAATTTATTTTATTCATAGTTTAGTGTTTAATTTAATTCGAATTAATAATGTGTAAATAATTAACACTATTAAAAGACACACGTAATCATGGTAGTAATTACAATTTATTCGATCTGTTATTTAAAAAATCAGCCATCTTGAAACACTCATGCTGCCATCTATCTTTTCATATAAAATGTCGGTATATATTCGACAGCTAAGCATTAAGAGCTCTTTTTTTGTGGCCATTCTCTTTTTTTTTTATTTATATTTTCATACAATAAATAATAATAATAATAAAAATAAATAAATACATATAACGCAAAATAAACCGGCCAAACACATCTGAACACTTCCAAAAGTTCAACAGTTTATTTGTGCCTGTTTGTGCCTGTTTTTGACTGTTTCTGACTATTGCCTATTTATGTCAGCTATTTAACCCAACTTGATCAGTTTTTCTAAATTCATATAATAAATAAACTATATTTCTGTTTATAAATTAATTATATTTTTTTTGTTCATTTGATAATATTCATATAACATTCTATAAAAAATGTCTAGACCTCGTGTAACTGCTCAAATGCTTGGTAACTATATTGGCAAAAGAGTTACATTGGTTGGCAAAGTAACTGAAGTAAGTTTATATTGTTATTAATTCTTTTTTATTGTAAGTAATTAAATAATAACTAATAAATAAAATTACATTAACAGATTAATCCATCAAGAACAAGTATTGAAATTGATACATCAGAAGATATTAAAATAAATGCATCACATCCTGATGGATTTGAAGGCGCTATGGTTGGAGGTATCATTGAGGTTCATGGTACTGCAAATTCCAAGACAACCATTGCTGTTGATACATTCGTAGTTTTTAATGAAAAAGATGCTGAGCAATTCGGTATTTATAAATTTTCAAAATCTATTTCAATTAATAAATATATCTATTAAATATAATATATTACAATATACCTATATGTATTATTTTTTTTTCAGTTCAATGCCAATACAATGAATTCTTGACCATCAGGAACTTTAAACTTGGTCAAAGTCAATATTTACAAGATGCCTATGGTACAGATCAATAATTTCATACTCAATATAATAATACTTTATTTAACTTATTATATTATTTTCTTAATTTTTTTTTCTATTCATAAAATGATTCATTAAGTATCCAGCATTAATGTGCAAGTTGTTATTGAATACTTGTTACTTGAAGTAAATTCATTAAACAATTAAAATAATAAATATTTTCTTAATGTAATTATTTTTATTTTGATAATAAAAGTATTGTTATGTTACATTTATTGTTTTATTCATTCAATTAGTTTAAGTTGAAGAGTTGAAAAAAAAAAAAAAATAGTAAAAAAACAACAAAGCTAAAATTAATTTCAATTTCCAACCAACATTGAAAAGATATTATTTTTTTGTATTCTTCTTCAATGTTATACTAGATGCTAATAATACTTTAAACATTAACAGCAGCTTCAAAAAGATCAAGTAATCTTTTCATTTCTTTTCTGTAAAATAAAATAACAATCATTAAAATAATATAATATTAAACTTGTTTACAATATAATGTTAAATATATAAAGATAATAATTACACTTGTTCAGCCAATTTATAAATTGGTCCCATTGATTTTGATAATTCTTCTGATTTAGCCATTAATTGATACATTGATTTGATGTTGTGATCAACAGCATCACATGTTTTACATACAGCATCTCTGTATGTCTCTAGGCACTCAACAGTCAAAGCTGATGCCTGAAAAAAAAAAATTTATAATAAGTATAATTAATTTGATTTAATATGATTAAATAAATATCAAATAAATAACTTACACTGTGTAATATAGCTGATAAATTTTCAGTCAATGAATCAACGGATGTTGCTATTTTTCTTGCTTCCATTTCCAATTCATTTAAAGCATGATGATCAGGTAATGGAATTTGTGGATTTAATGCTTGACGATATAAACAAGGAGTTGAACTTCTTGAACCAGGAAATGAAGGTGTATCCCCTCTTTTAGTAACTGGACTTGATAATTTTATTTTATTTTCTAAATCTTCAGCAACAAATAATACCATATCACCTTCTTGCATGACAGTACCTTCAAGACTTAAATAACCCATTGCTTTTTTATAACTTGACATATCTGATAATTCTTCATCAGCTGGTGAATCTTCACTGCTCATTAAATTTAATTTATCTGGTCTATCAATAAAACCTTCAAAATTTTTTATTCGTTGATCATGTAAATAATCATCATCTTCAATATCAGGACTGTCAACTAATGAACGTAATTCAGATACTTGAGGTGATGATTGTGAATCAAATGATATTTCTGAGTATGATGCTGTCATCTCCTGAGGCTATATATCAATATTTTTAATACATAATTCATCATTAGTTATTATTATTAATTTTAAATATATATTTATTAATAATATATATCTAACCTTACTCGATCATCTTCATTAGAATCAATTGGAACTGGTTTATCATGTTTAAAGCTAGACTGTCCACTTCTACTCAGTGTACCATCTTCTTCCATTTTCAAATTATTTATTTATTCTCTTTAGATATTAATATTTAAAATAAATAAAATATACTTTAATAATATAAACTGACGTCAATTTAATATGAGTACATCTATATTTCACAAGACACACAAATAAAAAATTAAATTAAATCAAGTATATGACCAACAACGTCAATGATCAATGTCTGGATCAAAATTAAAAAATACGTCATTGCGCTGCTTGTTTTTCTGACATGCGTAATATGTATGTGTATGTAGAGAGGGTGGGTGGGTGTTTTTTATCATGATTTTTTTTTTTTTTAATATTATTATTATGGTATTTTTCTTTTTTTTTTTGATAATGGAACACAAGGTGGAAAGGTGGGATACATTGCGAGCTGTACTACACAGTGACAGAACATTTAAGATCTTGGGCGGATGATATTTCTTTTTTTCTTTTAATACTAAAAATAATATCCACATGTTTGTTAAATGAATAAAAGCATTAATTATTATTCTATATTTATAATATACATTGTTTAATTTTTTAATTATTGACAGCTGTCATAATAGAGTTTATAAAATAAATTACAGTATACATATAACTTTAATGTGAGATACGCATGCGAATGACATTTGTCATTAATTTTGCTACCGATTTTCGGCAGAAGGAATCATTATTCTATTGATCAGTTGGTGATTCATCATACTTATTTAGGTATTGTAGTTAATTTATTGATTCTTATACCCATGCCTATATACCTATATATTTTTTATTTTTATTTTACTTCCAGAAAATCATTAGTAGATGAAATGTGTTACTCTTTGAGTTGATAGAAACTGCCAAATATTACACGTAAGTTTTTTTTTTAATTCTCTTTTTAATAATTTATAATTAACATGATAAAAAAAACAATGACTTATTCTAATTTTATTGTTTATTTATTTTTAAAATAGAAAATAGTTCATCAGTCATGACTTTGGACACACAAAATGGACAAACTAGAATTTCACCAAGGGTTCATCAAGTTGTAGTTCTTGGTGCTGGTGGAGTTGGAAAATCAGGTAAAAATTAAATAAACTTTTTTATTTATTTATTTATTTGATGATTATTATGGTGTTTTTTTTTTTCTTCAGCTGTAACACTTCAATTTGTGAGCCACAGTTTTTTGGACTATCATGATCCAACAATTGGTAAGTTATTGTTAAAATAATAATAATAATAATAAATTTAAATAATTAAATTAATATAAATTAATTGAATAAATAGAGGACTCATATCGTCAACAAGCTGTTATTGATGGCGAGCCAGCTCTATTGGATATATTAGATACTGCTGGACAGGTCCATTTTTTTTTTAATAAGATAAGAAATTGTTTGACTTATTAATTGAATGAATAAATTAATTTTAGGTGGAATTTACTGCAATGAGAGATCAGTATATGCGTTGTGGTGAAGGTTTTATAATATGTTATTCTGTAACTGATCGTCACAGTTTTCAAGAAGCAATTGAATATAGAAAATTAATATCACGTGTAAGATTAAATGAAGAAATTCCTTTGGTATTAGTTGGTAATAAATTTGATTTACAATCACAAAGACAAGTTACAACTGAAGAAGGTAAAGCATTAGCTGAACAATTAGGATGTCCGTTTTACGAAACATCAGCAGCATTAAGACAATTTATTGACGATTCATTTTATTCATTGGTACGACAAATAAGACGTAAAGAAAGATATCGTGAAACTGCTAAAAAACGTAGCAGATGGAGAAGATTACGATCAATATTTGCATTTATTTTTCGACGTAAAAATCGAAATAATAATAGCAATAATAATTTTATTATTTTATTTATTTTTTTTTTTTGGTTCAAGTATATTCTCCCTATTTTTAAATTCAATTTGCAAATGTCCCTGAAGACCACAATAGCCAATATTTATTAAAACAAATATACATTTTTGAGTGTTTAAATTTCTAGTTAAATAATAAGATCAAACACAGTTTATATATGATAAAAAATAAAATGTCTAAATAAATAAAAAAATATGAAAATATGCTTGAGGATATTTTACTGTAAAAAAAGGGAATATTATTTATTTAAAAATGAATAAAATAATTCATATCGTTATATTTCCCAAAGGATTGAGTGACTTTTCAAGACATCAAAGTCTCGAGTAAACAAGTTTAAAATAATAAATATAAAAAAAACCTATATATATATATATATATCTATATGAAAATAAAAGCAATATGATAATGAAAAATAAAAAAATAAAAAAAAATATATTATCTAAAAGTTGATGTTAATAACAAGAGGGTAGAAAATGAAAAAAAATAAAATAAAATAAATTGAGTAAATCCAAATTTATATTTATAATTCTATCCATTTTCAAAAGTCACCCCATTAATTATCATTATTTTATTTTATATAGATTTTTATTTTATTGTTTGTATTATTATGATGAGTATGAAATATAAATGAAATAATTGTATTAAATTAAATGGGCCTTATGGCATTAAACAGTAGGCTTATAAACTGCAACACGTTAAAAACAGCTGACTATGAAATACTAAAATTTTGGAAATATATAAAAATAAAAATAGGGTAGGTGGTAAAAGCAATATCCCGGAACAGACAACGTGTGTTCAATGTTATACACGGAAGCCATAATGTAGATCAGACATTAAAATGATTCACC
>WSYQ01000560.1:0-62179 GCA_011426435.1 Lysiphlebus fabarum
ATCCGTAATAAAAATCGTTGGATAAAAATTGATGATCAGTTCGTTACTAATTACATCTTAAAATTACATCTAGACATGTACCAGTTCATTCGTGCCATAGTGAGAGCGATTGATTAATAAGTTCTTGTAATGTAAAAGTGTTAACCCCATTTGGTATTAAAAGGTTTATTTACATCTTTTCTTCTAGCTATTTGTTTATTTAGAAATAACATATTTATCATAAAATAAAAAAAAAATTGTCTTTTTCTATGCTACACCTTCTTTTTTAGCTATTTTTTTATTAAAATATAATTTATTTATTTAAAAAATAAAAAATAAATTGTCTGTTTCTATGCTACATCTTTTTCTATAGCTATTTGTTTTTTTCAAAATAATTTATTCAAAAATAAAATATAAGTTATCTTTTCTTTTAGCTATTTGTTTATTTTAAAATAATCTATTTATGAAAAAATAAATAAAAAATTGTATTTTTCTGTAACTATTTGTTTATTTAAAAATTGTTCTTAACCATACATTTAGTAAAAAATTAATAAACAAATAGCTAAGAAATAGAGAAGAAGATAAAGTTACAAAAAAGACGGGTACTTGTAGAATTGTTATTCAAAAAATTATTTGACAATTTGCATTTGTCTTCCTAGTCATTTATTGATTATAAATACATCGAAAATTATCTGAATTAATCATTTGAACAAACAAAAATGCTGAGGCTACAAAATAAATTGCACATAGGAAAAAGACAATTAACAATATACATTTATTCTTTAAAAATCTATTGATACAAGTACATCTGTTCTTTCCGTTGTTTGTTTATGATAAATTTATTCAAAATTACCTAAATTAATTGATTCAATAAACAAATGTTACGTTGCCAAAACAACCCTTCAAAATATTAAAATATTTATGAAATAAATAAATATTTAACGAAAATGATGGAACTTACTTTTTAAGCCATTTATTATTTTTTGAGTGTTTTAATACTTTATTTTTTCTTGATCCCATTTGAATGAGTTTCTTCCTAAAGTCAATATAACAAAATAATATAATCGACAACAATACACAATAAAAACAATAACCAATTTTTGATGTGTAAACATCTTTCGGCGCGGGTCCGGGATTTAGTTGTATGGAGTAAAAGGCAAAAGTCAAAATAGAGCGTCATATCCGTTTTCGCCGTCCTTTTCTAATAATATTGCCATTACTTTTTAATATATTCACATTGCGCCGTCGGTAATTGTTACCATCAAGCTCTCTGTAGTATAAATGTAGATAATGTCGCTTCTAGTAAATCAAACGCTTGAGGGGATAAATAATAATATATATAGCTATATTATTTATTATCTTGTAAAAAAAATAGTAACATCGTATATTTATTATTTATATAATAATTGTTTTTTAGACAAACGGTTACGGGAGTTTAATTATTGTTTGAACAATTATTTATCTATAGATTATAATCACAACTGTGTATTCCTAGCCATTGAATTTTTTGAAATACATTTTGAAGGAATATAGTTAATAATTATTTAATGAACAAATGACTAATAGAGAAGATGGAGTTGCTAAAAGACTAGTACTCGTAGAATTATTATTTAAAAAATTATTTAATAAATTACATTTGTTTTTCTGGACATTTGCATTTGATAAATACATTTAAGATTGCATTAATTATTTGCTTTAATAAACAATATTTAATTGGCTTCGGAAAGAAGTGCAAATGAAAAAATGACAATAACTTGTTTAATTAATGTTCAAAAAATTATTAAATCAATCGCACCTTCTTTCTTGCCATTTGTTTTTGCAAAATCCATTTAATTTTACATAAATTACTTTTTCAAAGAATAAATGACTAATAGAAAATATGGAGTTTCAAAAAAAAAAAGTACGCTTGTATAAATATTATTCAAAAAATTGTCTAATCAATTGTATCTTTGGCCATTTGTTTATGATAAATAAACAAATAAATTACCTAAATCGATTATTAAAATAAACACTTAACTTTACAGTTACTTTTACAATTACTTTTACAACTGCTGTTTAAGAAATTATTCGATCAATTGCATTCGTCTTCCTAAAGTCATTTGTTGATTTTGAATATATTTAAAATTATTTAAATTAATCATTTGAATTAACTAACAGCTACGACATCTGATGCAAATAGAAAAAAAAACAATTGACTATAAAAATATTCTTTAAAAAAATGCATCTGTTTTTCTAGCTGTTTGTTCTTGTGACATGCATTTAAAATTACCTTTTTTTTCGTTTTAGTTATTTTTGCCTAATAAATTTATCTAAAACTACATGATTAATTTTTTTAAATGAACAAATAGTTCCGAAAGAAGATATAATTAAAAAGAAGACAATTACTTGTTTAGTTATTGTTTAAAAACTTATTTATTTAAGTACAACTACCGGTGGACCTCAAATTTAATGAACTTTGAATAAACAATCAATAATTTTTGAATGAACAAATGACTAAGGAAGAAAATGGATTTGTGAAAAAAAACAAGTATTTGCCTAAATATTGCTCGAAAATTATATAATTATAGTAATAATATATTTGTTCCTAAAAAATTCAGTACAGAAGAAAATGTAAAAAAAAAAATAAACTATTATTGGTACGATTACTCTTTAAAAAATTATTTAAACGACTGCATCTATCTTCCTAGCTATTTGTTATAATTATAAATGAATTTGAATTTTCATAAATTCATTTTTGTATTAACAATTAGTTACGAAAAACGTTGGAAATTAAAAAAATACAATTACTAGTACAATTACTCTTTAACGAATTATTTGAACAACTGCATCTTTCTTCCTATCCATTTGTTCGTAAGAAATGCATTTGATTGTTGTATAATAGTTATTAAATCATTAATATTATCAATAAATAATACTTCATATTATTAAAAATAATAATTAGTATTATTAATAAATAATATGTGGCTAAAAAAAAGGATGTACTCAAAAAAGACAATAATAAACGATTATTGATGGGATATATATTTTTTTTGAGTACATCTTTTTCCTCAGTTATTTGTCCATTAGACAATTATGTTCAGGAATTAATTTAATATTATTATTATAATAAATAATAATAATTGTTATTAATAAATAATAATTAATAATATTATCTTGTTATATATATTGTTACGACCTGCGGTCGTCATCGACTATTATAAAAAAATTATAATTATCAATTTTAAATATAAATAATAAATATGGCTGCCTTTGCCGAAATAATAGGGTTCTTCTAACTCTACACTAAGGCCCCGTTTTTAAGGGTAGCTTCAGGCGAAACTAGTTTTTTGCGACAAATAGATTTTAAGTTTAGATCCTTCTTCTAGTTCTGGCAGCGAGAGAGCTCGGACCTCTCTCCTGCTTCTAACGTTTTAACTTTGTACATTGGTAATAGAAATATATATCCTTTTTCTAAAATCATCACGTGTCCAAGTTTAAGTTTTAATTATCCGTTTGTATCTAATTCAATAATTAAAATATTTACTTCATTTCTTTTTATAATTAACAAGCAAATTATTACAAAACATTTGATATAATAATTTCTCGGATATTAATTTAAATAAATTAATTAGAATCATTTTAAATATCTAAAATCGATCAAGCATGGTTATCGATTAAAATAATTTATCAATTACCAGTGTACTTAGTTCAAGCAACAGAACTAGATTTTAATAATCAAGTAACAAAATATAGTTTAATAAAGATAATTAAAATTAGTGTTAAAATACATATTGTAACAACCAACAAAATTTGGAGACCACATGTGTCAATGAACACTACAACGCTAGAATCCAGCATACACTTTGTAAAGTAATTTTTATTGTATACGCATTAAAATATTAACCAACGTTGTGAGTAATAACAAGAGTTAAGTTAACAAACCTATTTTATTTTATGTAATTATTTTATTGACTGTGTCATATTTAATCTTTCGGGAAATAATTAAATATTAAAATTTTGTGAATTATTAACATTAACTATTTTATAAATTCCAAGCATTAAATTTAGTGATAAACCTTATTGTTATTTTCTTTTATTTTATTATTTGTTTCATCGACGTGATCCTATCCAAGTAACAATTAACATCCTTTCCGTCCGTTTTCTCATGTGCTAGAATCCCTGTCGAATATGCCGTATGGCTAGACTAAAATGCAGGCACACTTTTAAAATACATTTGAGTAAATTAATTGGTGCGAATTAATTAATATTCCCCGATTGATTTACCCATATTGTAACATGGGGGCTCGTCCGGATTTGGGAGAATAACGCGCGCGAATGGGGGTCTAATTGTTATAAATTATAGTATCAAGTTTTAGTAGATATTTTAGTTTTTGGTCGCGTAGTTTGCTTAGTGGAAAAGTACAAAAAAAAAGAAAGGGAAAGTCGAAGTCGTGAAAAGGTAGAAAAATAGAGAAAAGTCGAAATAGTGAAAAAGTAGATAAAAATTATTACAATCGACAGCCATTTTGGGTAGTCTTAAATTTTCTTCTGTCAACGTTTTCGGTTCAATAATCAATTGACTTTAAATGTTTCTTTTGTCAAATAAATTAAATATACGTAGTTGATATCATTATCAAAATTTATTTTAATAAATTTCTTAATATTGTTTAAACATTTATTAATTAACAATTGAATATTTGGTTCTATATTCAACTTATTTTCAAATTTTTTTTTCCCAAAATAAATTAATTAAATAAATTGATTTGATATTATAATTGAAATTTATTTCTACGAATTATTTAAAATTGTTTAAACATTTATAAATTAACAATTGAATATTCGGCTTAATATTCAACTGATTCTCAAAATTTTTCTTTTTAAATAAATCAATTAAAATAAATGAATTTGATTTTATAACTAAAATCTATTTTTTAATAATTATTTAATATTGTTTAAATGATTATAAATTAACAATTGAATATTCGGCTTAATATTCAACTGATTCTCAAAATTTTTCTTTTTGAATAAATCAATTAAATAAATGAATTTGATTTTATAACTAAAATTTATTTTTAATAATTATTTAATATTGTTTAAACATTTACTAATTAACAATTGTATATTCGGCTTAATATTCAATTGATTTTTGAAATTTTTCTTTTAAAATAAATCAATCAAATTAGTGAATTTGATTTTATAATAAAATCTATTTTTAATAATCATTTAAAATTGTTTAAACATTTATAAATTAACAATTGAATACTCGGCTCAATATTCAATTGATTTTTGAAATTTTTTCTTTTTAAATAAATCAATTAAATTAGTGAATTTGATTTTATAATTAAAATTTATTTTTAATAATTATTTAAAATTGTTTAAACATTTATAAATTAACAATCGAATACTCGGCTCAATATTCAATTGATTTTCGAAATTTTCTTTTTTTTTAATAAACAAATCAAATTAATGAATTTGATATTATAATTAAAATTCATTTCAACAAATTATTTAAAATTGTTTAAATATTTATAAATTAAAAATTAAATATCCGATTTGATATTCAATTGATTTTACAATTTCTTTTTAAAAATAAAAATCAATCAACTAAATTGATTTGATATTATAATAAAATTTATATCAATAAATTATTTGAAATTGTTCAGGCATTTATAAATTAATAATGGAATATCTGATTTGATATTCAGTCGATTTTAAACTTTTTTTATATATATAGTAAATTAATCAATCACAATTGAAATTATTTCAATAAATTGTTTAAAATTGTTTAAACATCTATAAATTAACAATCGAATATTCGGCTTAATATTCAATTGATTTTCAAAATTGTTTTTTTTTAATAAATCAATAAAATTAACGAATTAGATACTATAATTGAAGGTTATTTTAACCAATTGTCTAAAATTGTTTAAATATTTATAAATTAATAATTAAAAATCCCATTCGATATTCAATTGATTTTACAATTTTTTTTTAAATTAATCAAATAAATTAATTTGATATCATAATTAAAATTTATAACAATAAAATATTTAAGATCGTTTAAACAATTACAAATTAACAATTAAAAATACGGTTTAAATATTTAACTGATCTCAAATTTTTTTAAAAAATTAAATTAATCAAATATATGAATTTGATATTATCATAAAATTTATTTTAATAAATTTCTTAATATTGTTTAAATAATTGTAAATTAATAATTGAATATACGGTTTAATATTCAATTGATTTTAAAATTCTCCTTTTTAATTAAGTTAATCAAATAAATGAATTTGATATTATTATTAAAATTTATTTTAATAAATTATTTAATATGTTTGTATAATTATAATTTAATAGTTGAATATACTGTTTAATATTCAATTGATTTTAAATTTTTTTTTTTCCTTTTTCTTCTTTCTTTCTAATTAAATTAATCAAACTTATATATTGGATATTATCATTAAAATTCATTTGAATAAACTATTTAATATTGTTTTAATAATCATAAATTAACAATTGAATATACGGTTTAATATTCAATCGATTTTGAAATTATGGCACAACAAGAAGAGTATACGACCCCTAGTTGAACAAAAATGCAAGAGTTAGTGCATAGAATAACTTTCCTCAATGAAGTATGTAAAAATATTCTACCATATAATGGTAAAGCGCAAGAATTAACACGCTTTCGTATTGAGTGCGAAGAGGCGCGAGATTATGTGGGCTCAGATTTTGAAGAATTTTTGGTAGAAACGATTGTTAGATCAAGAATAAATCGAGAAGTAAGAAATGATATGCCAAGTAAGAAGTTTAAAAGGGTAAAAGAACTGATAACAACTTTACGAGAATTGGTAAGCACATGTCAAGTAAACAAAGAACCTGTTATAGAATGTAATATAACACAGAGAACAGCACCGAAAAACATTAATCACAACAACAAAATTAGAATAAGGTGCAGTGGGTGTAGAAGAATTGGGCATACCAGCGAAGAATGCCGTAGTACTGGTCCAAATGCAATTAAATGCAGAAGGTGTTCCAAAATGGGGCATTTAGAAGAAAGTTGCATAGCGAAAATAGATGTATGCCAACTTTGTAAGGGAGTAGGTCATACAGCAGTCGGGTGCAACAATTTTCATATTCAACAACAAAGAACGCAACCAGCACAAAACAACAGAAACATGAACTATAATTGGAGAAATAATAATTTTAACAATTATCCTAATAATAATAATTTTAATAATTATATTCACAATTCTTCTAATAATAATTTTAATGAACACCCTACTAGTGGCTCTGGTGATTACCCCACTGATTATGCTAATAATAATATTAATCGCAATACTAATAACAGCCGATCTGTACAACGGCCGACCTCCCGTTGGTTTTGAATTTTTTTTTACTGTAAGCGTGCAATACAGCCCTGCAGATATTACTCAATTTCTTTACTGTAAGCGAGCGATACAGCCCTACAGATATTATTTGAATTTTTTTTTACTGTAAGCGTGCAATACAGCCCTGCAGATATTACTCAATTTCTTTACTGTAAGCGAGCGATACAGCCCTACAGATATTATTTGAATTTTTTTTTACTGTAAGCGTGCAATACAGCCCTGCAGATATTACTCAATTTCTTTACTGTAAGCGAGCGATACAGCCCTACAGATATTATTTGAATTTTTTTTTACTGTAAGCGTGCAATACAGCCCTGCAGATATTACTCAATTTCTTTACTGTAAGCGAGCGATACAGCCCTACAGATATTATTTGAATTTTTTTTTACTGTAAGCGTGCAATACAGCCCTGCAGATATTACTCAATTTCTTTACTGTAAGCGAGCGATACAGCCCTACAGATATTATTTGAATTTTTTTTTACTGTAAGCGTGCAATACAGCCCTGCAGATATTATTTGAATTTTTTTTTACTGTAAGCGTGCAATACAGCCCTGCAGATATTACTCAATTTTTTTACTGTAAGCGAGCGATACAGCCCTACAGATATTATTTGAATTTTTTACTGTAAGCGTGCAATACAGCCCTGCAGATATTACCCAAATTTTTTTTTACTGTAAGCGAGCGATACAGCCCTACAGATATTATTTGAATGTTGTACGTCAAACTGATGACCCTACAGATTCTCTTACATCTGTACATGCGTCACAGGGTTCTGCAACCAATTTTTTAATGTTGTACGTCAAACTGATGACCCTACAGATTCTCTTACATCTGTACATGCGTCACAGGGTTCTGCAACCAATTCTTTTTACTGTAAGCGAGCGATACAGCCCTACAGATATTATTTGAATTTTTTTTACTGTAAGCGAGCGATACAGCCCTGCAGATATTATTAAATTTTTTTTACTGTAAGCGAGCAATACAGCCCTACAGATATTTTTACTAATCGGGATGTCAGACGTGACCCTGAATATATATTTATATATGTAGTGATTATTCATTACAATCATAAAAAAGATGATCGAAAGCTTGCTTCTTCTAAGCTCGCACCAACTGTGGGGGGGAGGAAAACGATATAATCAGATGTTATTTTCATTTTTTTTTAAGTTAATACATCTATCGTTTTCGACCCGACAGTACACTTATGTCAAATCAACTCGCGTAGAACAGTAACTGCCTTCAACAGAATGCAGGAACACAAGTAATCGCGAAAAAAAAAAAATTTAGTTACCAGCTTGGATAAAATTCCCTGGGATTTATTAAAATAAAAACGATTGACTTCTTCTTTTAAATCTTTACAAATAATAATAATATTTTTAATAATAAGAATAATAACGCTGCGTTTTATATTATACATTGAAACATTATTCTATATTATTTTACATTTCTATAATAACAAATAAAAAATATATACGCTAATTTTGTACATCAAGTTTTGGGCACTTTCCAACCAACAACAGAAGAACTTCAGAAATACTACAAGAAACTACCGATAAACCTTAACCGAAAATCACGAGTATTTAAGGCTTCAAAACCTCACGAAATTCGTACTTAAGACAATATAATAAACAAACATTTTATTATTAATTTTTTTAAAAATTATAATTATCAATTTTAAATATAAATAATAAATATGGCTGCCTTTGCCGAAATAATAGGGTTCTTCTAACTCTACACTAAGGCCCCGTTTTTAAGGGTAGCTTCAGGCGAAACTAGTTTTTTGCGACAAATAGATTTTAAGTTTAGATCCTTCTTCTAGTTCTGGCAGCGAGAGAGCTCGGACCTCTCTCCTGCTTCTAACGTTTTAACTTTGTACATTGGTAATAGAAATATATATCCTTTTTCTAAAATCATCACGTGTCCAAGTTTAAGTTTTAATTATCCGTTTGTATCTAATTCAATAATTAAAATATTTACTTCATTTCTTTTTATAATTAACAAGCAAATTATTACAAAACATTTGATATAATAATTTCTCGGATATTAATTTAAATAAATTAATTAGAATCATTTTAAATATCTAAAATCGATCAAGCATGGTTATCGATTAAAATAATTTATCAATTACCAGTGTACTTAGTTCAAGCAACAGAACTAGATTTTAATAATCAAGTAACAAAATATAGTTTAATAAAGATAATTAAAATTAGTGTTAAAATACATATTGTAACAACCAACAAAATTTGGAGACCACATGTGTCAATGAACACTACAACGCTAGAATCCAGCATACACTTTGTAAAGTAATTTTTATTGTATACGCATTAAAATATTAACCAACGTTGTGAGTAATAACAAGAGTTAAGTTAACAAACCTATTTTATTTTATGTAATTATTTTATTGACTGTGTCATATTTAATCTTTCGGGAAATAATTAAATATTAAAATTTTGTGAATTATTAACATTAACTATTTTATAAATTCCAAGCATTAAATTTAGTGATAAACCTTATTGTTATTTTCTTTTATTTTATTATTTGTTTCATCGACGTGATCCTATCCAAGTAACAATTAACATCCTTTCCGTCCGTTTTCTCATGTGCTAGAATCCCTGTCGAATATGCCGTATGGCTAGACTAAAATGCAGGCACACTTTTAAAATACATTTGAGTAAATTAATTGGTGCGAATTAATTAATATTCCCCGATTGATTTACCCATATTGTAACAATATCAAAAAATTCAACAAATCGAGATAAATTACATTTTTAAAACTATATTTGCGCCAAAGATGTTTACACATAATTAACTCGCGAGTCTAGAATGGCCCACAAATTTTTTTTTTTTTTTATTTTTTTAATTATATAATGTCACAATAAAAATTAATAAAATATAACGCCATAAACCAATGAACTGTATACTAGATACTTTATAAACAATTGAACCTTTCAACAATCACATATATATTTTACTTTACATGGATAGATAGAAAGATGGCTTCTGATGGTGTGAAAGATGGTGTATTATTGTATTGAATTGATGGCAATGTCGCTTAATAAATTAACATACGTGGATGACTTAAGTCGTTTGCAGCAACATGCGCCTTAATCGATTTATACACAAACACAATAAATACTTGAATCAAAAAGAACTCTCAATATTTTCGGGTTGCAACTGACTTCAGCCGCCCCCGCATATTGTTTTATTCTCTGACATTGCCGTGAACTCACTGCGTGTCTGTCTGTCTTTACAGACATTCTATGCAAATATAGAGAAGCCATCTTTATAATCACACATATATTATAACATATTAATTATATATTGTTATAACAAATCAATCGTTTTTATCTGTACAATAATTTTAATTATTTATTATATTTTATTATTAAATTATTTGTTATATATAAAATGGTGAACAAAACAAGAAAAAAAAAAATAATTAATAAGCAGAAAGTAATAGGTGATGAACCACAACGGGGTCGAGGTCGACCAAAATTAAGTGAAAACAATAATTGTAAGTTGATCATTAATTTTTATTGTTATATTCATAATAAAAAAAAATATAATTTGATATTTAATTAATTATTTATCTATATATTTTAATATATTTATTTAGGTGATGAAATTAAAAAATCACAACAAATATTATCAAAAGCTTTGGCTGAAGAATATGGTGACAATGAAAAACAGATTCTCGAAAATTGGATTCACGATCAAGAATTAAATCTATTACCACCACCAAAATCACCATCACAAACAAAACATAGCGGTCAATTTGAGCAAGACAAACTACCTTTACCAACACCACCACCACCACCAATAACAACAACACAACAAATTAATGAAAATCAAAAAAATCAATAATATATGCCAAATCAATTATCAGCTGCACCATTACCATCAACAGTAACAACACAACAAATCAATGAAAGTGAAAAACATCAACAACATATACCAAATAAATTGTCAGCTGCACCATTACCATCAACAGCAACAACACAACAAATAAAAGAAAATCATAAACATCAACAATATATACTACATCAATTGACACCACCACCACCACCACCATCACAGCATTTTTATAAAAATCAAAAACATCAACAATATGTGCCTATTTCATTGACACCACCAACACCATCAGTAACTGCAACACAACAAATCAAAGAAATCCAACAGCATCAACAATATATACCAAATCAATTGACAGCAACACCATTACCACCAATAATAACTACACAACAAATCAAAGAAAAACAACAACATGAAGAATATATACCAAATCAATTGACAGCACCATTACCACCAGCAAATAAATTGCCAAATCAACTAAAGTTTCATTATCAACAAATATCAAATTACAATCATCAAATTACAAAAACATTGCCGGAAAACAGCGCCACGGGAACTTGAGCACCCTCTGTGAGGGATTTTTGAGCGCAGCAAATTTGCGCAGAAAGAAAATAAAAAAGTTAGAGATGGCCACTGTGTTTGCGACCAAAACAGCCAATGTATATAACCTGTATTTGTCATTATTGTTTTTTTTTTTTTGATACAAGTTAGTTGTTTTGTTTGTCAAAAATATTTTATAATAAATTTTGTTTGTTTTACCACACGAAGTGAACCACAATGATTAATATAACTAAAAATTCAATGGTTGAAAACCTGAACATTCAGTTACAACACCAAAATAGTATATAAATGTCACTATCACAACCAGTCAAAAACAACATCAGCATATCATCAACAGAATAAAATTTCGGTCAGCAACAACAACACAATCAATTATCAGTATCACAAACACCACCAGTTGATAACCAATCACATCAGCATCATCAACAAATTCAAGTAGCACAACATCAGCAACACGACAATACTATGACAGTTCAAACCCAAAGAATCATCAACAACATCAATATTAGACTATGCTAGTACCACAACAACATGTACCTAATACAAACCATCTAACAGTTTCATTTAAAAATGGACATTTATGTAGTGAAACATATGTTTTCGTGGTGTACGTATAAAAATTTCAATGTTCTAACCCACTGAACAAAAATAAAATACACAAAGTTATAAATTTCAGTTGTCATCATACAAATGTGTGACTTCTAGACAATTGAAAATTATGAATAAATTATTCTTATGATACATGGAAATTTTGGATATTGTTGAGCAATATTTAGATTTCATTTTGTTGATAATAATTAAATGATAAACTTGATTTATTATAATTGTAAAAAATGAATTTGTGACATATAAACATTTAACTGTGGTATGGCAACGGACTACGTGGCGATAACCAATAATGGTTTTGCCAAGTACATTCAACCCATATCGCGGGACGCATGTAAAACTTTGTATAATCACGGGACGGTGACAATCGGCAATACCGTCTTACACCAATTGTCACCTAATATTGTAAATCATAAATCATAAACAGTGGCAGGAAGTACAAATCAAGAAGGAGACTCTCATTCAGGCTCATATTCAGATGCTTACGGAAGCTGGACCAACGTAGTCCACAGTATCACATATAAGAAACAAACAGCCAGAACAAAAGTAGAACAAGACAAAATCTATCTTGATTCAGGTACTTGTTGCCAGCTGAGCGCGGAATCATGTATTGACATATATGGAAGTTATGCCTTTTGGGATCACCTACCTGTAAACAAATACTTTCACTTCGAAAAATTTGCGGCCTTATGGCACGGTATTGCTAACGTTGCAGAAAGCAAGGAGGGTACAGTATACTCCGTTACCGAAAATGGTTATAGTTTCTCTTCAAAAATAAAAGATTCTTTTGAAAATTGTGGCGTTAGAGTAATAAAAACTGAACACCCTAGACTGTTTATCATTTTAGGCCAAGAAACTAATGAATAAATTCGTGCAGATCTTGAAACACACGATATAATAACTTATGTCGACGCTAAGTTTGTATTTGTAGAACGTTGGGCAAGAACTCAAATGAATGATTTATATGATAATTTGTTAGAAAATCAATGTAAGTTGGAGAGAAAACATCTGCGTGCAAGTCTGTCTACAGCTGCCAATATGCCTGATGAATTTGCATATCAATACATGGGTCAACCAGGTTACACTGCAATTGTAGCAGGAGAAGTCATCCACATGATTCAATGTATCGCAGTAGAAGTAAAAATCAGACAAGATGGTAAATGTTACAACAATCTACCAGTAAATAGAGGAAATAATGTCAGTCTATTCATGACACCTCGCACACACATTCTAACACCAGAAGCAACTCAACTACCATGTAATGCTCCATTACCACAACTTTTCCGAATCGATAATTTTTGGTACAAGTTCATTCCAAATCCAGTATTAGCAGAAACCATATCAGTTTTAAAACCCACAACTGCTGCTAGTTGGAAATGCAACGCTTTAACAGAGCACGCATCTTCTGGAATCTACACTACAGAAGATTTACAGCACATGAGAGACAGAATAATGTTCCCAATTGAACGAGCAATGGTGTTGGGTACCTTTGCAGCACAGGCATCAGGGTCAAGTCTGGTTTACGAGAAAAGATCATACATGGGAATATTCAGCGAAAGTGACTTTGAAAAAATATCTCAGTCAGTAAATATTGGCATATTTACCATTATACACTTATTAAAAACAATAGCAGACACATTATTGCATGGTTACGCCTTACATGCAGTCTATGGCTGGTCTGTCCATTTACTAGCTGCCTTTTGGTCAACTTTAGCCACAGGTCTACTACACGAGAAAAAGAAGATCAACCCTAAAGAAATCAAACCTGAAAAAGAAGCAGCAGCAGATGTGGAAATTACATATATGCATCCTAGACAAGATGATCTTAGTTTTTCTCTTTTATATAAAAATTTAGTTAATTTTAAAACAGTCTAGGTTGATCTTCTCACTAAAATTTTTTTTCTCTACCCCCTTGCTCAAGCATACCGACCATTCATAAAAACAAAGTATAACAAAATAAAAATATTTTCTTTTCCATAAGAAAACAAAATGTTTTTATAATAATAATCAAGAAATTATAAATAATAATACTCTTTAATAATAAAAATAATAATAACATCTTTACATATTAAGAAATTTAAATAAAAATATTTTCTTTTCCATACGAAAACAAAATGTTTTCATAATAATAATTAAGAAATTATAAATAATAATACTCTTCAATAATGAAAATAATAATTACATCTTTACATAATAAGAAATTTAAATAAAAATATTTTCTTTTCCATAAGAAAACAAAATGTTTTTATAATAATAATTAAGAAATTATAAAGAATAATAATCTTCAATAATAAAAATAATAATTACATCTTTACATAATAAGAAATTTAAATAAAAATATTTTCTTTTCCATAAGAAAACAAAATGTTTTTATAATAATAATTAAGAAATTATAAAGAATAATAATCTTCAATAATAAAAATAATAATTACATCTTTACATAATAAGAAATTTAAATAAAAAATATTTTCTTTTCCATACGAAAACAAAATGTTTTTATAATAATAATTAAGAAATTATAAAGAATAATAATCTTCAATAATAAAAATATTAATAAAAAGGTTTACATAATAAGAAATCTAAATAAAAATATTTTCTTTTCCATTAATTTATTAACAATCAATACATATTAATTAATTTATGTATTGATAACCTCTATGTAATTAGAAACTTGTGTGTGTTAGTATATTGTTACCTAATAATTTTATCTCTTTTTCTCATAAATAATTGTTTTCTTCTCTGATTTGTCCAAATATAATTAACCAATTAATCAAGCATTATGCCAATCATCAAATACCTCGTACAGAGTAGTAAGCGTGGTACCTATACCGAGTACCCAACCGAAGTGCTAGAAGACATCATCCAAGATCGTCATCGTCGTGGCAGCTACTTATTCCAAAAATTGTAAGGTTATGCGCGTTTCAAGTCTTACGACGAGAAAACACCCATTATCATTCGAGTCTCTAACCAAGGGGAGCTGATCTGTTTTCATTGTTATGAAAACCAAACTAGCAAAGCAACACACCCACGGGCAACAAACACTATATTAAGCAGAGTCCACTTAGTGAGTAAAAATTCGACACTCCTAAAAAAATGCAAAGACTACCTCTTCTGATGATGACCAAAGCAGAAAATTGCCATGATTGTATGGCTGATTTCATCATCCACACCGATCATCTGTGACAACATTCAACTGTCATAGTAACTGGTAGACTAAGTACCCTACACCAAGTCTAACATAAATAACTAGGCGAGCAAGATCGTCTAAACCAAGAATGTCATCAAGGGTATCTTTGTGGCCTGGACCTCCAACATCACCAAAGGTGCCCACCGGCGTGCCTTCAAGTCTAGTTACTACTTCAAAACCAACTAGACCACCAGCAAAACCCAGATTTTTTTTTTGTTTATTTGTTTAAATATCGAAGTTATGAAAATGCTAAGCTCGGATTTTTTTCTATAATTATATTTATTTTAACGATCATTAATAATATAACAAAAAAAAAAGAAAAAAATGGGGCCAAATTTGAAAAAAATAAATTTCAATTATTTATTCAACAAAATATGCCATAAATATTGTTTAAACAATTTTTCAAAAAACTTATTTTAAACTATAAATAATAAGGAAACTTTTTTGTATCGTGAATTTTTTCGATTAAATAAATCGTTTTCCAATGAAAAGCATACACAAACTGCTAGTTTTAGAAACAAATCACCAAAAACCAAAATTGAAAAAATTCTAAGTCAAAAAATTAAAAAAAAAAAAAAAAAATACGTATTTAATATTTTTAACTATAAAATAATAAAAAAAATATTTTAGGCAAATCTATTTTTTGAAATTCAAAAACACGTGGAATTAGCCATATATTAATATATATATATATATATATATACTAGCTGACCCGGCAGACGTTGTTATGACATACATATACATATATGACAGCCACGAAATAATTGCATTTAACGAAAGTAGCGGGATAAGAAATTAAACGTGTAAAAGTCTCCGAATAATTGAACGATGAACTTTTATTCTCTTAGCTACCAAATATTAAAATATATCTATTATAAATTTTAAATATGGGGTGAAATAACTAAAATGCTAAGATCTTTTCCCTCGACTTCTCAGAATTATACTTTCAATTTTTTTTCTAGTTCATCGAGATAAAATGAGGATCCTGAATTTTTTTTTAGAAGTTATCACCCCTTCTTTGAGGGTGTTTCCAGCCCGTTTATTTCTAAATATGACCTACCCACTTACCTACCTTTTTTGTAAATAATTTTTTTTTCTAAAATACTTTTCTCATAACAATCAACATTATTATTTTAAGGATATTCTTAAAATTATGAAGTTTTTAAAACTTAAAAATAAAAATCTACGCAAATTATCAAGACATTATTCATTTCGATTTTTTGATTTTGGATATAAATCGATGATAAAATTCCGAAAATTTTCAAAATTTTACTCACATTTTAATTAATAACATATTATTGGCTATCATGACATGAATTTTTTAGAAAAAAAAAATTTTTTCAAGAAAAGAACAATTTTGCAGTCAGTAAAATTCAGAAAAAAGCGGTGGAAACACCCTCAAGCAATAGTTGGAAAATTTCAGCGAATATTTAGGATCTTCATTCTTCATTTTTTATTCTGACAAAAAAACTGAGTTTACCGATCTGATAACAAATTAGTATGATAAAATTGATATTGTCTAGATAATTTTGGAAAAAAATTATATTCTTGTTGGTCCCATCGCAGTTCGGAGATATTGTTGATTAAAGTTTATGAAATTCATTAATATTTGACATAAACGTGAGGCCGAGTGTATCAGAGTGTCATTGATGCGTCGCACGCCGCTCTATACTTGTATATACAGATCACACACATGCAGATATATATTCCGCATTTTTATTGGTATACGACTTGGCCGTGGTTGGCTGAAATTTGTACATTATCAAGCAAAAATTTCGGGCTCCAACATAGACTTTTTGTTTTAATTCTTACAATGCTGTGACCTAAACTTTTTATTTCTATTTGCGTGGAGATACTACTTTTATAAGGTTTAATATAATTTTTTTTGGTCTTTTGGGCTTATCATTTCTTTTTATTCAACGAAATGTGAGTGAAAATGGTCATAAATTTTTTTCTTTTTGTGGGCCTTATTTGAATTATTATGACCAATTTCTCAGTCATATACTATTTTTTTTATTGAAGAAATAGTGATATTCAATTTTAAATTTTCTGGCTTTGTTTGAATTACTTTGTAAATGAACGACAAAACTTAAGATGTAAATAATTTTGAATTATAATTATTCTCAAATAGGATTTAAAAAAAAAGTAATAATAATTCATCATACAAATTCTTCCAAAACACTATTTTAAAAATTTGAAGTCGTTTTATTACGATATAAAATATTCCCACAAAACACTATAGGTTTGACGTAGCGCTTGACTTAACTTATTTCATTTCATCAACTTTTCAATTTGACAAAATTAAATAATTAATATTTACAAAGAAAAATAAATATTCACATTAATATCATACTGAAATATCTGCAGTAAATGTAAAAAAAATATACATGTATATACAGTCAACATATGATTTGAGCGAATATGTATATTATATAAATATTTATACTTATAAAAATACGCATGAAATCACAATAAACTATTATATAGATTCTATTGGAGTTTTTTTGGAGATTTTTGTCGTGAAGTTAATTTTCTTTGGGAGTTGATGGTTTAATTAATATTAATTAATTAAGATTTAGGGGCACCGGCAGCCTGGATTTTGTTAATTTTCAACTTTTTCAAGTTATTTTTTTTTTAATTGATAGAAAATTCTTTGAAGAATTATAAAATTATAAAATGCAAAAAAATTTCATTGGCAGATCTTCAATTAATTATTAAAAAATATTATAATTTTTTAATTGTTGCTATGCGCTTATCAATCATTTCGGTCGATTGCGCATTCTTATACTTCCTACCTAGCATGTATGTGTAGACGTGTATATGTGTAACAGCTTTATTTTTATAATTACTCTTAGAAAAACGTATTTACCTATTATTTAAATTGAAAAAAGTATTCGAACCTATATTTTTTGTTATATCATTTAGTCTTTAAAATCAGGAAAAACAATTACATATTTGATTATAAACACACTTTTACACATCCATGCTAGGGTTTAGAAGTATAGGAATGCGCAATTGTTCGAAATGATTGATCAGCGTATAGCAACAATTTAAAAATTCTAATAATTTTTAAAAATTAATTGAAGAACTCCCAATGAAATTTTTTTGCATTTTATAATTCTCCAAAGAATTATCTATCCATTTAAGGAAAAATACTTTTAAAAAGTTGAAAATTAAAAAAATCCAGGCTGCCTGCGCCCCTAAATCTTAATTAGTTAATATTAATTAAACCATCAACTTCCAAAGAAAATTAACTTCACTCCAATATTCTCCAAAAAAATTCCAGTAGAATCCATATAATAGTTTATTTTGATTTGATCAACCTTAGGCTAATTAGATGCAATTATATGTATATATTATTTGTATAACTATTTGGATGAAAACTGTATTACCGACCATCGTATGTATTTATGAATAAAGTATAGATTGTGTATAGTAGGGTTTCCATTTTTTCCCTTAAGGGTGAACCACCCTTATAAATTAGAGGGTTGAAATATAGTTTATATTCGATTCTCAGTCCTAAGGAAAATCCATGGAAAATTTTAAGAGAATCGGTCAAGCGGATTCGGAGGAGTTCGATGACAAACACCGGGACACGAGATTTTTATATATTAGATATATATATATATATATATATATATATATAGTATGTGAGCGAGTGAGAGAGAGATAAACAGCTGTGTGGCATGCAAGCAAGAAATACTATGTGGCATGCAAGTATAGACATGCAAGCAAGGTGCCCAATGTATGCGCGCGCTTTTTTCTAAAATATATAAACATGTTATATGAGCGAGAGAGAGGTTGGTGTGTCACATGTGTATTTTCTTTGATGTGAGCGATAGAAGCAAGCAAGTCCCAACTCATGTGCGTGCTTACTTCTACAATATATATAGATATAGTCGTATACACTGGTAATACTTACATATTTTTTTTCTTTATTTATACTTTTATTTCCGGTGACATACATAAAGTACATTATTTAAAAAATTTTTGTTATATTATTTAATCAGTTTCGTCAACACTAGTATTTTTAATTGAATCCATTTTATTTAAAAAATATTTTTTGATACGTCTTGCATGTAAAAGAGCACATTCGCGATATAATAAATTATTATAAATTATACATTTAGATTTTGATGTTTCTGTTGTCAAAAATTTATTCCAGACATTTAAATTTTCAACATTAATAATATCTCGTCCAAATAAATTTTGTAAAAACATTGTAGAGTCATTATTATTTGTTATTATTAATTTACTTTGTTTTACTACTGTGCGTAAAATACTTAATACTTTTTCTATATTACTTTCTCCATCAAACCAATGCAAACTATGAATTTCTTTCAGACATCGTTGATTTTCTACTTTTGCACTTATAGGGAGCTCTGAATATTCACAAGGTGCTGTTAGAATCCAATGATTAACTACATTACCAATAACACTAGCCACAGCAATTTCCTTAGATATAAACTTATCATCTTTATCAATAAATCCATTCATTGTAATTATCCAGTCGTACATCTTGAAAAACCTTTTTCTAAATCCTCATATAATTGATCAAAATTATATAATAATGTTTCGTAAAAAAATAATCTAAATGATGAATTTTCAGTTGTTCTTAAAGTTTCTTCAATGGACAAGATATGTCTGTAATTCGTACTCAGCTAAATTTGTTTCAATATGTCAATTGCTGGTAATTTTATCTAATCTTCTAACATTATACGTTTAAATATGTGATGAAGAAGATCATTGTAGTATGATTCGGCAGGTATATTTTCTAGACTTCTTATACAGTATTGCACCCAGGGTAATTTATATCCAATTTCTTTCATTGACACTTCATGCAGACCAATTTTACCAAATCCTTCATCAATAATAACAGAAGGTGTGTTGTGTGAATAACTAAAAGTTATTTTGATATCATCAAATTTAATTGGTGAATATTTTTTCTTCTGTGCTTCATTTGTATCTTCATTGGATGAATACCAAGATAATATAAATTCATGTTTCGTTACAAATTTTTCCCATTTATATATTGGAAATAAAATTGCTCTTTTCAAAATATTGTCTAAAATTTAAATATTTATTCTATGATATAACCAAAATCCGACACGTATAATTTTTGTTTGTGACTTCTTAAGTGCAACTGAATGTGCCAAGAGAAAATTACTACTTGACTCCATGATTAAGTTTATTTTATTTATCGAAACAGTGGCTCTCTATATAATTATTCAATAAGTAGGAGAAAAATTTAATAAGTAGAACGAGACAGTGTAGGGGGAAAAATTTAATAAGTAGAAGTAGAATAAGATACTGTCGGGGGGACAGGTTTAACATCCACGTGACATTTATCTTTTTTAAAAAATGATAAAATTTTTTTGATAATAATTAAAAATGCTGGTAATAAAATAACTAATGATAAAATAAGGCCCATTACAATTTCAGCAAGAACAATTTTAAACAAGACATTTTTTTCATGATTTTTTTCATTTATTTTTTCTCGTTGTTGTATTAATTCTTTTTTTATTTCTTTAAGAGATGTATCATAAATTAAAACGGCTGGATTCGGTGATGAATAATTTGTTTCTCCTATATTAAATTCAACAATTTCTGGTAATAATTTTGTAACATTTAATGTAGCTGTCATTTTAAAATTATATATAATGCATCAATGTCTATTGACTGTTGTCCAAATAATGTAGCATAGCTTATGTGGGCGTGACAACCTGCTCGGATACGTAGTATACCTACACCACGGAGAATAAGAGTTTTCTTTTTCTTTTCTCCACATAATATATGCAACTCCAGTTCTCCTGGTAGACTGAATAACCATCCACGTTCATTATTTAATTTTTTCCAATAAGGGGTAAAATAACGAGAAATTTTAATGTCACAATTATGCGATGGTGATTCATTTATTTTGGTAATTAAAAAAATTTCACATCCACCTTGATGTGAACTTTCATAGATAGGATATGATAATGCTTCACATATATGTATATTAACACTTGCTTGACAAAAAGGTAAATCAGTTTTTTTTTATGAGAGTATATTGTGATTGATCAGATGATAAAATTAAATAATTAGCTCTTGGTTTTATCCAAGCAGATCCTATTGTTTTATTACCCAATTCTTGAGCTAAAGGATATGATCGTAATTTATAAATATGATAAACTGGATTTTCCGTTAATGGAATTTTCATTAAAACAAATAATCTTCCATTATCATAGCCTATATTAATTTGTGATATTTTACTCAAGTGTCCAGCAATCACATCTCTGATATTCATAGGTAAATTAAATTTATCACTATGTTTAGCAAAAAATTCAAGTGAAGCTTCTAATTTTTGTGCTGACAATATTTCAGGGTGAAGTATATTAAGTTTAGATAAATTAATAGAATCAATTACAATTTTTAAAAAATGATTATATCCATCAATAATATTTCCCAGCTCTTGTAAATAAACTTCTATTTGATGATGGAGACCCCAATATGGTTGTCTTGAAGGCTCAAGAAACGTGTGAGGTGAAAATTCATCAATAAAATTGTTTAATCTTACATAAAACCAATAAGTTGTTGAATAAAGTAAACGCGTAGATTCATTGAAATCATTTTGGAATCGTTGTACTTCAGCCGGTAATATATGTGTTAAATTTTAAAAGTCCGATATATAATTTTTTTTTTCATTTATCATTTTAGTAATTTGTTGATTATAAAAATTAGATTCTTCATCACTTAAAGATGTAAAAAAAGATTTTCCAATCAAATTATTTTTGTCATTAAGTACGTCACGTTTTTGTTTCATATCTTTTTCTATTTCAGGTTGAGTTGAAATTGCTTTCAATTGTATTATATATTCTTCTGAAAATTTTAATTTTAATAATATTGAATCTCTTTTTTTAATTAATTGGTAACACAAACTGTAAGAATAATGTTCCACTAATTTACATTTTTTGTTAAATGATTCCAATATTTCTAATACCTCTTCATTTAATCGTGGTTGATGTGATAAATACCAATCCAAATCAATAAATGTTATAAGTTTAAAATTATTTATTGAAAATTTAAAGTCATATAAATAATCGTAAAAAAGTCCCGCACCTGTTTTTGTTTGTCTAACATTATAATCATTATGACTTGCAGCTGATACACTAACTACTAAAAATACTATGTATAAATTCATTGCACTAAACATACTGACTTGATTCACTAATTATTACTGCTATTTATACCAAAAATTTATATCAATTACGAAACACCACCACCTGTACTTAAAAAATAATTATGCAATTACGTATGTACATGATGACGTAATGGTGTCACACAGGTAGCGAAAAAAAAAGATAGAAGAAAAAAAAAATAGAATTGAAAATTAGTTTTTTTTTCCCAAGAAAAATTTATAATTTGCATCCCAGACATAGGTATTTATTTAGTATGGCGCCACTTTTTTTTTTTTATTGAATATTTCTATTTTATAACTAAATTCATTTTAAAAAAAATATATATATTTTTATTTTATAAATAAATTCATTTCTTAACAAAATATATATTTCTAATGGAACAATAAAATTTTGTTTGCTATCTTTCCCTTACAACATGGGTGGTTAAAAGGATGTATAGAAAAGTCACCTGTATAGATTAAAAAAGAGAAACTCTCTTTTGTATTTTTATTTCTATATTTTTATTTTAAATTCAAACTACTTTTCGTTCAAATTTAAATAGATGTTTACTCTCTCGGATGATCTCAAAATTTACATACATTTAACAATAGACCATTTTTTAATATAAAATTTTTTTATTAGAAAAAGAAAAAATATTTTTAAAAAAAGATAAATTTTAAACAATCGCTAGTGGGGATAATTTTTAGACTATGCTTGATCTTAGTAAAGGTCAGTTAAAATTTAACTTCCATCGTTAACACTTTAAAAAAATCTTTAAAAAAATGGAAAATTTAAAAGAACAGTTTTTTGATCGCGAATTCGAAGTTGTCGCACTGGGCGTAATACGGGAAATTCGCACCTATCTTTTTAAACCATTGGCTATTATTAATAAAATCAATGGTGAATCGAAAGAAAAAATAACGTTTCGGGAACTATATTATTTGATGAAATATATTACTTGCGGGGATAAAATGGCAGAAGATATGGCTAATTTCGGTGCTGAAATAAAAATTTTTAATAATGATTCGGAGGAAGAAAAGATTGATGATATTCTGGAAATCGACAACCCCGTGAAGTTATTAATATTCAAGTTTTTTAATAACATTATAAGTTTAATCAACAAGCAAGATCAATTTGAAGAATTTTTACGTAAGTATTAAAATATATATATATAATAGTGTAAAAATTAAAGTGAAAAAAAATAATTTTAAGACAAAAAATATAAGAAAAGTGAAAAATTCAAAGTGAAAAAAAAAAAATTTTAAAAGAAAAACACCTATGTGAACCTAGAACCGCCGTTAGTCCGATTTGATCGTAGGTAGGCTCATTAAAAGCGTCTTAATTTGTAGTAATTTGTAGTGAAAAGGGTTTAATTTGTAGTTCAAAAATTAAGGCTGGGGGGAGGGTTGAAAGTTGACTTTTTTAAAAAAATTCCTAGAGGGTTCAAATTGGGTCGAAAAGCTTCGTTAGAATTTGTAGTAATTTGTAGTGAAAGAATTAGAATTTGTAGTTGCATGGTTTTTTTGCTAGGACCATTTGTTTATAATATAACGATATGAACAATCATAACTTTTTTATTATTTGAGCTAGGACAATTCTATTGACGCCAAACGATTCAGGAGGTCGAAATACAATTTGTAGTGAAAGAATAAGAATTTGTAGTTGGATAGTTTTTTGTCTAGCTCCATTTGTTTATAAAAATACGATATAAACAATCATAACTTTTTTAATATTTGAGCTAGGACAATTCTATTTACGCCAAACGATTCAAGAGGTCGAGAAGCAAATCGTAGTAAAAGAATTAGAATTTGTAGTTGGATAGTTTTTTGTCTAGCTCCATTTGTTTATAAAATAACAATATAAATAATCATAACTTTTTAAATATTTGAGCTAGAACAATTCTATTGACGCCAAACAATTCAGAAGGTCGAGAAGCAATTTGTAGTGAAAGAATAAGAATTTGTAGTTGGATAGTTTTTTGTCTAGCTCCATTTGTTTATAAAAATACGATATAAACAATCATAACTTTTTTAATATTTGAGCTAGGACAATTCTATTTACGCCAAACGATTCAGGAGGTCGAGAAGCAATTTGATACCTCTAGGCCTTTTTTAAAAAAAGTCAACTTTCAACCCTCCCCCCACTCTTAATTTTTGAACTACAAATTAAACCCTTTTCACTACAAATTACTACAAATTAAGACGCTTTTAATGAGCCTACCTACGATCAAATCGGACCAACGGCGGTTCTAAGTTCACATAGTTAAGAAAAACAAAAGTGTAAAAAAAAAGTGTACAAAATTAAAATAGAATAGTTTAATGAAACAGTAAATTTACAGGTGAAGGACAAAAAAAAAAAGAAGGATTAAAGAGGAACCACCCACGTGTTCGAACCCGCAGCCCAGTAAGATCTTTGGTCCCATTTAACAGTGATGGTGAGACGGAACGGATAAGTAAGTTTTTGTTTATAAATTTTGTTTCTACTTTTTTTTTATTTTTTTTGTTTGAAAAAATTTTTTTCAAATAAATTTTTGTTTCTATTTTTGTTATAGTTTAAAATTTTGATTGATAATTTTTTTCAAATAAATTTTTGTTGAGACTTTTTTTTTTTTT
The DNA here is from genome assembly GCA_011426435.1 of Lysiphlebus fabarum. Taxonomy (NCBI): domain Eukaryota; kingdom Metazoa; phylum Arthropoda; class Insecta; order Hymenoptera; family Braconidae; genus Lysiphlebus; species Lysiphlebus fabarum. The sequence goes on from WSYQ01000560.1 coordinate 25,330, forward strand.
TTTGTTTAAAAATTTTGTTAATACTTTTTTTTTTTTTTAAAAATTTTGTTTTTTTTTTTAAATAAATTTTTGTTTTTGTTTGAAAAATTTTTTTTTGTTTAAAATTTTGATCGATAATTTTTTTTTTAATTCATTTTTTTATAGGCACACGTAAAGAAATAGTTGTAAGATCTGGAACGCCCCCATCAGTACAAGATGCAAACACTATAGAAGTGCGTGTTCCATCCCCGCCTGTTATTAGAGAAATAGTTGCTACCCCTAGCGACAGTGACGTAACAGAGTGGGAGAGTAAGTATTTTTTATTTCATTTGTTTATTTTGGTCTCAAATTTATAATAATAAATTTATAATAATAATATTTTTTTTTTTGTTTAGATCCTACATCACCAATACTTGCAGGGGGGCTCGCACATGAAACCTCGAGTGATAGTGAGTGTGATGAACTTCTCCGTTTATGTAAGTTTTGTTTATATTTTTTTGTGTGTATTTAAAAATACACATGAATGAACAAGGGTGCAGCACTTGACGTAGAGAAAAAATATAGTACGTATATTTAAACTTATGGTATTTGCATTTTTTTTTTCTATTAACTGCATATAATGTAAATAGTAATGAGGTGGGGTAATTCTATATATATTCGTGTTAAAAAATATTTTTAGTCATTAAATTTTTAATATCGCTAATGGATAGTTCAAGTGAAAATGAGTTTCAAGTTGGTGGTAGTGAAAGTTGTATCGAGTTACTTGACGAAAGCCATGACGAAATACCGCGATTTTCTTTATCAAGTACGACATATACATTTAAAATAAAAGACGTACCTAATGATCGGTCAATTCCAGAGTTTCTCGAGTCAGCTTTTCATCAAGTGTATTCACGTGTTAAATCTTTATCAAATAATAATACTGATAGAATTATTTTTAACTTTCGATCAGAAAATATGAGTACTGATTCTTTTACAAATTTAACTCCTATTCATGACTTTACTTTTGATCGGTTATGGACAATAATAAGTAATATATGTCAAAGTGCGGGGGGTATTGATGCAACGTCAGCATTTAATATTAAAGTTATAATTTTAAAACGAATTGTTGGTGGTTGCATTATGCCGAAAAGTGAAAGATCAAAACACGAAACTCTTTTAATTAATAATGATGATAATTTATGTTTACCAAGATTAATTTTTGTAAAAATTACTGAATTGGAAACAAATAAACTCGATGCTGGTAAAATAAAAGCTGTGCGTGATAGTAGACGTGAATTACAAAAAAACTTTAACTCTTGAATTTATCAATAAATCTGGTGTTATTATTCCGCCTGAAGGTTGTGGTTTAGAACAAGTGAGACAATTTCAATTATATTTAGCAACGTGTACTATTAAACGTGTTATAAAAATATACAAATATGTTGCAAATAATATTAATGGTCATGAAATAATATTTGATGGTACAAATTTAGTTCCGGGTTTTATATGTGATGAAAAAAATTATATACCAATTGCGTATTATGAAAATAGTAAACATTATGAACCAATAAATAATATAATAACATTTATGCATGGTACAAAAAAATATTGTTTAATTTGTGATAAAAGATATTCATCTCCGAAAACTCATTTATCGTGTCGAGGCCGATCTGATAGATGTTTAACTAATTTATGTACTATAGACGTAGATTTGATTGAGTGTGAGGATTGTGGTCGTGGTTTTTACGGTGAACAATGTTTAAATAAACAAAGAGCTCCTCAATCATATAATTCAAAACATTCAGTATGTGGTGCAATAAAAAAATGTCAAAAATGTTTTAAAAAAGTTATTTTAAATGCTAATCATTTATGTGGTTGTTATTATTGTTCAGCATGTGAAGATCTTCAACACCCATCACATTTATGTTATTTTAAAAGTAAAATAAATTAAAAAAAAAAGAAGATCTGTGTGCTTATGTTTTTTATGATTTTGAAACAATGCAATCTGAAATAATTAATAATGATAATAAAATATATAAAATTCATGAAGTTAATTATGTAGTATGTCACCTTGTTTGTGACAAATGTATGAATGATGATGATCTCAATATACCGATTGAAAATAAATGTAGTTCATGTACTAATCGTGAGTTTATAGCTGAGGGTAAAAATACTGTTGAACAATTTGTTGATTTTTTATGGGGAATAAAAAATAAATATAGTGAAATAATTATTTTAGCTCACAATCAAAAAAATTATGACAGTCAATGGGTTTTAAAAGAATTAATTAATCGTTAATTAGAATCAAAATTGAATATTATAATTACTGGTACAAGTATTAATGTTTTATCAATTGGAAATATGAAATTTATAGATTCACTTAATTTTTTTCAATTTTCTTTAAGTGCATTACCTCGTATGTTTGGTCTTGATGAAAAAATTGGAGAAGGTTATTTTCCACATTTTATTAATAATGAATTACATCAAAATTATATTGGTTCAGTACCACCACCAGAAATGTTTGGTATAAGAGCAAAAAATAAAAAAGAACTTGAAAAATTTAATACTTGGTATAAAGATTGAGTTGAGTCCGGCGAATTATTTGATTTTAAAAAAGAAATGAAACATTATTGTACTTTAGATGTTATTGTATTACGTATGGCATGTTTAAAATTTATAAATTTAACTTTAAAAAATACTAATGTTAATCCATTTCGAGAAGCACTTACTTGTGCCTCTCTTTGTATGCGTGTTTTTCAACGAAATTATTTACCAAAAGAAACAATTGGTATTGTACCAAAAAATGGTTATAGATTAGCTGATAATCAATCAAAAGAAGGTCTTCAATGGTTAGAATGGTTAGCATATTCAACAGCATCAAATATTCAACATGCTGGAAATTCTCATGAAGTAAGAATTTGGTTAAAACAAACAAAAGTAGATGGATTTAATTCGTTCGTTCTAAAAATAAAAAATTATATTTTCCTCTTTGTCGTACTTGTCTTGATACAATGGAAAAAGGTTTTTGAAATCATGATAATAATGAAAGAAGTTTAATAGGTACATGGGTAACGTCAGGATTAAAACTTGCATCAACTAAAGGTTATATTGTTGAAAAAATTTTTGAAGTTTGGCATTATGAAAAAATGTCTATGAATAATAAAGAAACTAATGAAACAGGTTTATTTACTGAATATATTAATACTTATCTTAAAATAAAACAAGAAGCTAGTGGTTATCCATTGTGGGTAAAAACAGGATCTGATAAAGATAAATATATAGAAGATTATTATCAAGCCGAAAATATTAAACTTGATAAAAAAAATATTAATCATAATCCAGGTCTTCGTACTCTTAGTAAAAATATGCTCAACTTATTATATGGTAAATTAGGTCAACGACATTCATTATGGCGAAAAACAATTTGTCGTGATCTAGATGAATATTATAATATTGTAGATAATGATAAAAATATAATTCAATTTATTGAACCTATTAATCAAGAAACAATTTTAATCTCGTGGAAACCAATTGATGAAGAATCCTCTTTAACTAAAACTACTGATGTTGTACTAGCAGCTTTTACGACGGCTTATGCTAGAGAAAAATTATATTCTTGTATCCATGAAAATAGTAAACAAATTTTATATGTTGATACTGATTCGATTATAAGAATATGTAAAAATGAAAATGATAAATTAATGACAGGTAGTAAATTAGGAGATTTAACAGACAAGTTAGAGGAATATGGTGAAAGTTCATATATAAAATCTTTCATATCAGGTGGGCCTAAATTTTATTCTTTTGTACAAAAGCCTGATGGTAGTGAAGTTGAAGTATGTAAATTAAAGGGAGTCAGACTTGACTTAGAAGCACAAAGAAATATAAATTTTAATTCTGTTAAATCTTTAATCAAACGTGAAATTCGACCTTTTGAAATAAAATATGATTCTATACGTAGAACAAAAAATTTTCAAGTTTATTCAACTATTGATAAAAAAATGATTTCTGTTACAGGACCTAAGCGTAATCATTATGAAAATATTACGTATCCTCTAGGATTTAAAAGACAACGAACATGAAATTTTTTTTTTTGTAATAACTTTGTGCAATAAAAATTTTTTATGTGATAAACCATGTCATTAATAAAAAAGAAAAATTATCTTGAAAAAAAAAAAAATTTATGTGTTATTTTATTTAACCTATTTTTATCATTTTTTAGGTATATATAGTATTTATTTATTGAATTTTTTTCAGTTATTAAAATGTCTCTTGTTTGTCAATTTCCATTTACGATGCTTCTTGCTGGATCATCAGGTTGTGGTAAAACTACTTGGTTAAAAAAATTTTTAAATGAAAATATTTATGATGTAAAATTTGATAAAGTTTATTTTTTTTATGGTCAATGGCAAGATAGTTATAATGAATTTACTTCAGTTGAATTTATTGAAGGGTTACCAAAAATGAAACATTTTATTGATAAAAAAAAAAAATTAGTAATTATTGATGATTTAATGAGGGAATCTGGATCATCTAGTGTTATTATGGATCTTTTTACAAAAGGAAGTCACTATCTTGGATTATCAGTAATATTATTATCACAAAATCTTTTTCATCGAGGTTTTCGAAATATGAGTTTAAATACACATTATATTGTTTTATTTAAAAATCCAAGAGATCGATCACAAATATTTTTTTTAGGGAGACAAATATTTCCAGAAAATCCACGTTTTCTTCAAGAAGCTTACTTTGACGCGACCTCTGTAGCTCATGGGTATATATTACTAGACTTGAAACAGAATACATCTGGAGATATTAGAGTACGTACATGTGTTTTTCCTAATGACACATAATTTTGTTTACATTTCACGTAAAGATATAAATAGTGTTTCGTCGCGCAATAACATACCAGTTGTACGAATATAATGGCTGTCTGAACGCGTAATCCGTTCAGTAAAGAAGTATATTACAAAGTATATTACTACAAGCATTAGTATATGCAAATCCACGGCAACGTAAAGCAATATTAAAATTTAGTGATAAAAATCTTATTCGGTGTATTAGTGAATGTTCATTAAATATTTTAAAAGGTACAATAAGTATAAATAAAACTGAAAAAAAAAAATTAAAAAAACATAAAACAATATTACGTTGTTTAGCTTCTCCCGGAAAAATTAAAAAAAAAAAAAAAATTTTAATTAATCAAACAGGTGGTGGCTCTGTACTACCTTTACTTCTTACTCCAATTATTTCAGCTATTATTACAAAAAATGGAACATGCACGTAAAATGGTTTTAATTCCTGAAGATTCAATAAATAAATTGAGTGACGTAGGTAGTGCTCAAACACCAGGTGATGTGACGTCACGACTTGATAATCAACTACATAAAATTTTAAATTCAAATAAAAATGACGTAGATAAATGGAATGAATATAAAGACGTTTTAAGACGATTTTTATTTTTTAATAATAATAATCATGAGTATAAAACATTAGATGAAGAAAAAGAAACAAAATATCCAGAAGAATTAATTATAAAAGCAGTTCCAAAAATTTTTCAAAAAAAAGCTGAAGGTCTAATAAATCACATATCAAGAGCAGATAATGGTAATAGATTAAAATGGAATGATAAAGGTTTAGTTTCGTTAGATGGTAAAATTATTCGTGGTTCAAGTATTATTGATTTAATTAATGATGCATTACGTCATAGAAAAAATGTTAAAGCTATTGGTCATGAAGAGTTTGCACGATTTTTAAAAGATATTCATGCTCCAAGAGATTTTGTTAATAATAATAGTTTTTGGGAAAACAGTGATGATGACGACATATCAATAAATACACTTGAAGTGAGACCACCTATTTATAGAAAAAAATTGAGTAGACAAGAATTAATTTATTCTGATGAAGAAGTACCAAGTACAAATAAAAAAGCAAGTACAAATAAAGTAAAAAAAGTTGTAGCAACAAAAACCTCTAATTTGCGAGCATCAACAAGATCTCAAAAATGGTTAAGCATAAAAAAATAAATCTAGAAAATATTTATTACGATCCTAAAAATCCCCTATCATTCATAAGGGCACGTAATATTTTAAGAAAATATCCAAAATCCAAAAAAGAAATTAAGGATTGGTTAGATTCTCAAAATACTTATACATTACATAAACCTGTAAGAAGAAAATTTCCACGTTTACATTATACCACAAAAAATGTCAATGATTTATGGGAAATGGATTTGGCAGACTTAACCTCATTACAAAGTTATAATGATGGTTATAAATTTTTATTAGTTGTTAAAGATGTTCTTAGTAAATATCTATGGGTTGAACCATTAATTAATAAATCAGGTAATAATGTTTGTAAAGCACTTGAAAATATTTTTTTAAATAGTGGAAGAAGACCAATACAACTGTTTACTGTTTTACAATCAGACAAAGGAAAAGAATTTTTAAATAAAAATGTACAAAACTTATTGGAAGAAATTAAAATACATTTTCGTGTTGTACAAAATCCAGATATCAAAGCTGCTATAGTTGAAAGAGTTAATCGCACACTTGAAGAAAGAATTTATCGATATTGTACATTTAAAAATACACGACGTTATATTGACGTTTTATCGAAAATTGTAGATGCTTATAATAATTCAACACATTCATTAACAAAAATGACACCAGCTGCTGTCACTATTTTTAATGCAAAAAATAAATAAATAAATAGCATGTCGGTGACTATATGTTAGAATCAGTATTGAAAAGTTACCTTTTCGGAAAGGTTATGTTGGATCTTGGTCTCAAGAATTATTTAAAATATCCAAAGTATACATTAGACAATTTTTACCTATTTACGAAATTGAAGATTTAAAAGGTGAAGAAATTTCCGGTTATTTTTATGAAGAAGAAATAACTAAAGTTAATCAAAATATAGAAGAAGAGTTTTTGATGTTGAAAAAATTCTTGATACACGAGGAAAAGGTAAAAAAAAAAAATATCTTGTTAAGTGGAAAAATTATTCAAGTGATTTTGATCAGTGGGTACCAGCAAATAATTTAAAAAATCATGCAGAATAACAGTTTTTATATTACTCTTGTTAGTAATAAAAGTAATAATTTTTATCCACAAAATACACCATCAAAATTTACATCACAATTGCATTGATCTTTTTTTCTTGAGGGTAAGTGGGTTGTTGGTTTAAGTGAGATAAATTTTCCTAATAGTTTTTTACATGTAAATAAAATTGATGGAATTATTACTATTGATCTAGGGAATGATACGAAATATAATATCACCATAGAACCTGGTGTTTATCCCAACACAGATAAAGTAATCTACGCATTTAATGAAAATACGTATTTTACTCAACATTTTGACATTGTGTATAATTCTCGTACACGATTTGTAACAATAACAAAAAAGTGTAATAGTAGAGAATGTAAAAAGCATATAATAAAATTAACAGAAAAAATAGCAAATATTCTTGGATATACTTATGATCCAGCTGGTCTTATTTTTACTGAAAGACAACGTGTTTTAAGAGGTAATTTACCTGCAAGTATATTACGTGGGCTTCCATCAGCTATGTATATTTATTGTGATATTGTTTCACCTCATATTATTGGTGATAGCAATAAACAAGTACTACGAATTGTTCATTTTGATTCTAATAATTATCAATATGGCGCATCATTTATTGAAAAATTTCAACCATATTATTTTTCATTATTACGTCACACATTTCAGACAATTACAATAGATATAAAAGATAGTAATGGCTATCCTATCTCATTTGCATACGAACCATTATTCGTAACACTTCATTTTATTAAAGTTGATTAAAATGTATATACAATATTACGAAAATCAAGTTGGTGGGGGGGCATTAGTACATCAAGTACATTTAAATCAACGTGGTCAAGGTGTTGGTGCTTTTTTGGGAGGTTTATGTAGAGGTGTATTACCGTTAATTGGTCGTGCATTGAAACCCGTAGGAAAAGAATTATTTTCAGTTGGAATGAATGTACTTGGTGATGTCGAAAGTCGTCGATCTAATTTTAGAGATTCTCTTGAAGAAAATATGACAAATTCTGGTAATAGATTAAAAAGAAAAGCAATGGAAAAAATAGATTCATAGTTAAGTGGGGGTGGTGTGTATAAAAGTAAACGATTAAAGAGTTCAATTAGTCAGAAGCGTAAAACTTTTGGAAGAAAACGTTCCAAGAAAAAAAAAAATCAAAAAGGTCATGGTATAGTGAAAATAAAAAAAACTAAAAAAAGACGTATAAACGAAAATAAAAAAAAACTCAAAAAGGTGGTGGTAGAAAAAAATCTAGTGACATTTTTTCATAATGGCTTTCCTTCATAACCATTCTCCAGAGTGGAGTAAATCAGAATTAGATTTATTTACATTACCTCCTACTCAGACTACAGTTGAAGAATCTCATTAGGTTTATTATAACCCAGTGACAGCACTTACAGATGATCCACCAATAAAATTTCATATTCCACCAAATGGAGAAGAATATATAGACTTGGCTCATACTATGTTAAAAGTAAGATGTAAAATTACAAAAGCTGATGGGACAGCTCCAGCTGGTGATGCTGTAGGAGTGACTGTTACGTATTCGCATTTGCGATTACGTTTCTTTTGAAATTTTAACCATTAATTTTTAAGTTTGGAATTTACCGGATGTAACGCGATATTTTAGTTATTTATTTTATTTGAAAATTATATTATTTTTATTTTAACATTCTTATAATTTTTCATTTAATTTTGCTGACCTATTTAAATTATTCAGAAAGACGTTGTAAATGAATATTTTACATCTGTTAAAGTCAAGACAAATAATTTTATAATTATTTTATAATGCTGACTACCATGGGAACAATAACTGGCCATTGGCTAATTATTATTCCCACTAATAAATTTTAGAAATTAAGAAAATATAAAAAGAATAATTTTTAAGAGAAGACTTACTCTCGTGTTATACTTAAAATTGTCAACATCTAATAAAATAATTAAACACCTAATTAGATTTTAAAAAGTAATATTGAAGTAAAAATTTATTTGTGTTACCACCAAACTATTTAGTCTTAATTATTCGGGGTGTTGCTTCATATATTTAATTCGTTGTGTCTTGTATTTGATTCATTGACTTCCATCAACGGCGGCTATCCAGACTGACGCACCCTCAAAACAATTGGATTTTAAAACTACAAGGTACATTTATTTTCTTCAACCTAATCACATTTCCTCGTAACCCGCTAGCCTGTAGGTAATAGGAAAATAAGAGGATTAAAAATAGTTAAATGTCAGGTTGTTGTTTTTCTATTATTATCAATTTATTATTTAATTATTTCATCAATTGTAATTTATTTTTGAATAGTATCGGGGATCAAAATTTAAATATTAAATAAAAATAGCAACCTGGCACGTATAGACTTGGCTCATACTATGTTAAAAGTAAGATGTAAAATTACAAAAGCTGATGGGACAGCTCCAGCTGTCGATGCTGTAGGAGTGACAAATAATTTTTTGCGTCCAATGATAAGTCAATGTGATGCATTATTTAATAAGAAATCTGTTTCTGGATTAAATAGTTCTTATCCATATCGTGCATATATTGAAACTTTATTAAATTATGGAACAGATGCAACAAATAGCCATGTTCAATTGGGGTTATGGTTTTTAGATACACCAGGTTGTATGGATTTACCTGTTGGAGCTGCTGCGGCTACACAAAATGAAGAGTTACAAGATAGAACATCTTTTACAAATGAAGGAAGTTAATTTGAAATGCTTGGTCATTTACATGTTGATGTATTTAATCAAAATAAATTATTATTAAATGGTGTTGAGATGGAAATAACTCACGACCTAAAAATGAATTTTGTTTAATGGATAATTCAGAGGCTGGTGACTATAAAGTACATATTTTAGAAGCTACACTTATAATACGACGTGCAAAACTTAATCCAAGTGTACTTGTGGAGCATGCAAAAGCATTAACAAAAACAACCGCAAAATATCCCTTAACTACAGTAGAAGTAAAAAGTTTTATTTTAGCTCAAGGTATATTATCGAATACTCTTGACAATATTATATTGGGTAATTTACCTAAAAGAATTGTAGTTGGTTTTGTGGACAATAAATCATTTAATGGACATATAAAAATGAATCCATTTAATTTTCAACATTTTAATTTAAATTTTTTGGCTTTATATATTGATGGAAATCAAGTAGGAGGTAAAGCATTGTCACCAAGTTTTACTGGAAATATTCATGATGCCGAAGCATATCATACATTATTTTCCGGTACTGGGATAAATTTTGCTGATCATGGGATGAAAATTTCTCGTACTAGTTTTAATAAAGGTTATACTTCATTTGTATATCATTTAACACCAGATCTTGCTACTGATAGTATGTACTGGAATTTAATAAAAAATGGAAGTTTAAGAATGGAGTTACGTTTTAGTCAGGCGCTTGCGCAGACAATAAATTGTATTGCATACGCAGAATTTGACAATATTACTGAAATTGATTGTACACGCCAGGTGTTATTAGATTATAGTAATTAAGGAGGGATATACTTATATATAAACGGGTACTTTTGATATTTTAGTACAGTCGTAAATATGACAGAGGTTATAATTATTGATATTCCATGTCTTGTTGGTTCAAGAAATGAATTTTACCCAAAAGAATTTTCTGTCTTGGCATTACATAATAATTTTATTAATCATTATATAATTGGACTACCTTGCAAGTATAGTAAGCTTGAGAAAGGAGCACGTCGACAAAATAGTTGGTTGACAAAAAATTATCATAAAATCGAGTGGGATAGATCAGAAGTACCTTACAAAAATTTAGATTCATTAATTAAAAATATTGGAGAACTTGGTAAAAGTATTTACGTCAGAGGAGAAGATAAACGTATGTTTTTACAACAATACTTGAGAGAACATACTATTATTAATTGAGAAAATATATCACCACGCTTTGGTTTGTTACCAGCTAACGAAAATTATTGTTTATATCACGGAATAAATTTTCCGACTTATTCTTGTACACATCAAAACGTTTACAAAATTAAAAATTGGTTAATCGGTAAAAAATTAATTAATCAACGAGGAAAAAATTCGTGTGGAGAAGATATTGAAGAGGGGGCAATTGAAGAAAGTGAAGTCTATCATTCTTTTTTTAATACTGTAAGAGAAACAGTGGTATGAATACCTTACAATTACTAGAAGTATTACCATTAACGGATTTGACACGTGCCGGAGTATATGTTAGTAATCAACTACCACACGTATGGCCAAAACCTTGTGGAATTATTGCAAATATTGACAAACATCATCAACCAGTATCTTATTGGGTGTGTTTTTACGTAAATAACTTTGGTCATGGGATCTTCTTCGACAGCTTCGGACGAGCTCCGAGAGATTCCCGTTTCATTCACGCTCTCAAACGAAATTGTGTCATACACAAGTAAAACAACTTACAACTTCAAAGTACTTCGAGTAATTACTGCGGTCATTGGTGCGTTGTTGCTCTTCATTATTTCGCGAATGGTGGGAGGCTCAATGGATTTCAGCGAATCTTTACAAATAATCCTGAACGGAACGACCGATGCATAATAAAAATGTTTAAAAAAATTGTTAGTAGCCGTAAAAAATATAAGCATAAAAAAAACTTTTATTTTCTTATGGGTAGTGGTTCGAAAATACAATATTGTAATTGAATTTTGAATAAATAAATAAAAATAAAAAAATTTTTTGTTAATTTTTCATAACTACCTTAACTACCTTAATTTTTTATTACTCGAAATAAAATTTATAAAAACATTTTTTTTAATTGCATAAGGTGGAGGGGTTGTCTGTGTGTTTCCGACTTTGGTTATTAGTTTTAAAAATGTGGTTCATGTCAGATGACAGAAAACGTAAAAATAATAAATATATTCATCGTGAGAAGATAATAGAAAAAAAAGTTTAGAGTCTTCACCATTAGTTGATATTTGTGACCCATTATTCGTTAAGTATTTTTTTTTTTTTATTTAAGATTTTGCAAAATTTAAATTTTCGAATTTTTTAAAATTTAAATATTTTTTTTAGACTAAAAAAATTTAAATAAAAATAAAATTTGTCTCTCAAAAAAACGATATATCGATTATTTTTTGAAAAAAATCGACTTTTTGAGTTTTCAAAATGCATAGTCTAAACTTTTCTAATAATTATTTTCGTGTCAAAACGTTAAAAAGTCGATTTTTTTCAAAAACGAATAATGCCCACTCCAATTTTATGAAAAATGTTCATCAACTTCATCATAGAGTCTGCATAAAATTTTTCATCGAACTAAAAACGGGCAAAATGGCACTTACCTCTCGAGACGAATTACTAAAATTGTGAGGGAGGGGCCGGTGGCGCTGCGAAAAATCTAAAAAAATTAAAACGAGCTTTTGGGACCTTATATATGAAGAAATTATTAACTATGAAATTTTCTGAAAATAGAAGGCTCTCAATTTGGTGAATTGAAAAAGCCCTCCCCATATATATATATATATATATATATAGTATGTGAGCGAGTGAGAGAGAGATAAACAGCTGTGATGCATGCAAGTATAGACATGCAAGCAAGGGCCCAATGTATGCACGCGCTTACTTCTAAAATATATAAACATGTTATATGAGCAAGAGAGAGGTTGGTGTGTCACATGTGTATTTTCTTTGATGTGAGCGATAGAAGCAAGCAAGTCCCAACTCATGTGCGTGCTTACTTCTACAATATATATAGATATAGTCGTATACACTGGTAATACTTACATATTTTTTTTCTTTATTTATACTTTTATTTCCGGTGACATACATAAAGTACATTATTTAAAAAATTTTTGTTATATTATTTAATCAGTTTCGTCAACACTAGTATTTTTAATTGAATCCATTTTATTTAAAAAATATTTTTTGATACGTCTTTGATGTGAGCGATAGAGGCAAGCCAACAAGTCCCAATTCATGCGCGCGCTTACTTCTACAATATATATAGATATACACGTATACACTGATTGCACGTGGGGCCCGGTTTATATCTTTATGTATATTCAAATGTAGTACACAGCTGTTCTTCAAATACTTTTATTAGGTCATAAGAGCACTTGAAATAATTAAGACATTATTTTATTATTTATTAATTTATTTCATATCATATACATTCTTTTTGATAAATACTTTAAGAAATAATTGGTTGAATGACACCTGGTACATCAACCCGACACATAATACACTTATTAATTGCTGAAGCACAATTCCTTCATGTCACCATATGTAAACATGGAAGAAAAATAATAGACAAAGGTTCATTATAACATATTTTACATAATAATGATTCATTTATTATAAATAAATTTTCAAAATAATTTTTTTAATAATAATAATAATATTTTCAAATAATAATTTTTTTAATAATAATAATAATAATAATAATAATAATTTTTTAAAAGGATGTTTACAGGGATGTTTAAAGGGTTGTTTATAATAATAATTTTTAAAGGGATGTTTATAAATAATTAATAATAATAATAATTTTTTAAAAATATAAACAATAATAATTTTAAATAATAATAATAAATTTTTTTAAATAATAATAATAATTTTTGGGGTTGTTTATAATGAAAGGGGTGTTTAGCTTGAGGGGACTAGCCGCGGGTAGATACGCAAAGGGGAATTACTCCTCAGTTCGTCAGGATCTCCGCGGGGTATACATATTAACGGCAAGGAGGGGCTGGAGGGGAACCTCTCAAACCAGTTCTGATCACACTCAGGCCTATTCCAAATGCACGGTGCGCTATATCCCCTTATACTCTACTTCGTTGTGATGGCTTGTCAATCACCGGTTTGTGGGGAGGCTACAGTCGTTCGCTTCCCCGTTAATTATATATTAAAATTTTAACGCCGTTAAGAGTTTTCTTACTCTGACTAAGCTTTCATAGTTCAGGTAGTATATATATTTTCAAAATAAGGAAGGGAAGGTAAGGTATGTGCCTGACATCTTCGAGTGTCAGGGGTTTTTCGATCATAGGGAACCAATCAAATGAGTCAGATTTCTCGTGAAGCTACGAGCCTGTTTTTATTTTGGCCTGAGATTTCCGACGAATCTCAGGTGATTAGTTTTCGAGGTGAAATTAAACAAGTTCCTTTTGTTCTTCTTTTCTTAGCCAGAGACACTCAGAACAGAAGTTTGCGAAGACTTCAAATGACTCGGTTGAAACAAGCGACCTAGCTGTTTCTGGCCATCCTAAGTCTGCGCGTTTGTCAAGTAGTGCAACACGGTGAGCATCGTACTTGGGGCATCTAAGGAGGAAGTGTTCTACATCGTCGCGGCTTATTCTGTCACAATCACAAGGCTCCACAGACCTAAGTTCAAATCTGCTTAAGTAAGCATTAAAGTTCCCGTGGCCGGTGAGAACCTGTGTTATGAAAGAATTAGTCGTAAACGATTTACAACCTAAGCGGTCTACAATGGATTTGAAAAAGAGAAGAGTTGTTGTTCCGTGTTGTGCTGCTTTATATTCTCAATCCCAGGCTTTGATTGCTGCTTTGTTTAGTGATCTGAAAATAAAAAAAGGAAGGTCTGGGTCGGGTCTGTAGATTTTTCCATTGAAGTTCACTGCTTCGTTCTTCTTCAGCATGTAGATTGCTTATCTTTCGTCCAAGGCGATCCGGATTGGCATTGCTCCTGCAATGGCTTGTAGTCCTGTAAGAGGCGCTGTCCTATAAGCAGATGTTAGTGATATAAGGACATTACGCTGCGCTCTGTTGAGGATGGTCTCATCCGATCCGTGGATGAGATCCACCCAACTGGCCGCCGCGTATGTCATTATAGGGTAGAAGACGGCACGATATAAGCGACTCAAGGTTTTAAAATTAAGCCCCCAGCCGAGTCCGGTGACTCGTCGGAGTTTCCCGGCGAGTGCACTAACCTTGTCACAGATATAGTGACAATGGCTAGTTACACGCATTCCTGTATCAAAGTGTACGCCTAAGTAACGTACTGAATTGTTGAACTTTATTCTTTGTTCTCCAATTTTAATAAAAAATCACAATCAAAAAAAGGTTTTCCTTTGCGTTTTTTGCCTTGTGTCACATTAACAATCTGCCTCTGACGGATTGGGGACGTGGAGTTTGAACGTTCCGTCTTCCATCAGGCGCATTCATGTTAACTTTCGCCAACATCGCTTCCGTCTTACGACTAGATAAACTTAACTTAGCACTATGACACCATTCTACTATTTGATCCGTTACACGCTGTGCTTCTTCTGCTAGTCCTTTCTGCGATGAGGCAGAAACAAGCACCAGAAGATCATCAGCGTATGCAATAAACTTATCTCCAATTTTTTTCTCCGTCGAAAATTAAGGGCCACTATACGTTATCGAAAGCTTCTGAGATATCGTATAATACTACGGCAGTATATTTATCGATACTGTTATCTACCATTCGGCGTAATCGGCGATTGCGTTGTCGGTGGATCTCCCAATCATAAATCCATATTGCCGTTTAGAAAGTTTGTCTGGGGAGAGCGCATTCGTTTGGAGCTAGGTAATTAATAACCTTTCGAATACTTTTCCTATTACAGATAGCAAACAGATAGGCCTGTATGATTTAGCATCATGAGGGTCTTTTCCGTTTCCTTTAAGAAAGGTTCTGAGGGAACCATCCTTTAGCGCGTCCGGGAAGAGACCAAATTCAACGCAGCCATTGTAGAATCGTACAATTTCGCCTAGAATTAAGGTCGCCTTTTTCAACACCTCAACTTCGATAAAGTCGGGCCCGGGTGATTTATTATTTTTAATAGATGAAATCGCTATTGCGACATCTAGCATATCAAATTTAGGAGCGTCCTCTGTCTCTGGTGCAATTTTAACTCTCTCCTTAAGGGCGCGTTGTTCCGGTGACTCTACTTCCACATCGTCATCTGGGACGTGTGTATCTAAAAGATGTTGGGCGGTTTCCAACATTGTTTTTGTTTCGCCATTACCCTTACGGAGGGTATGCATTGCACTGTTGACAGGGATTTTCCCCGCGCAGTTCTTATATACCCAGCTAAAGGGGTTTTCGTTCCCGACTGAAGATGTGAAGTCTCTCCAGCTTTGAATACGGGCAAGTCTCGTCGCGTCCCTATATTTGCCTAATGCTTTTCTATAAGTTAATTTTAAATCTAAACTATTTCTATCTTTACGAGTCTTGCGACGCAAACTGCATAAGGATTGCTTTTGCGCCTCAAGATCCTCGTTCCACCACGGATTCTTTTTGCGTATACGACGCCGACGGGGCATTGACTTTTCACAGGCCTCAATGAGCACCTCTGTGATTGCCTTTGCCATTTCTTCAACGCGAGCGGGGGAGTCAAGTTGGATAACCCTAAGTTTAAAGTTTGAAAGCTCCCGAAGTGTGCTGCTGAATTTTTCCCAGTCGGCCCGACGAGTGTCGAACCTTGTGCGAAAAACGCAGTTACCTCGATTTACTTTGGGTACTTCAATTCTTATATCTATAGCTGTGTGGTCACTACCTATGGGAGCAGAAAAATTCTTTTTATGGCAGTAAAATAGCACATAAAAAGCACATAATTCTGGTGCTATCCAATTCCCGATATCAAAAAAGGCTCCGCTAGCTTCACGGGATGGCTAAAATTTTTGTAATACATTCTAAAAGCGTTTTGAATTTTACTAATTTTTACCCTGAAGGTTAAACGGTTTTAAAATTCTTATCTTATTAGAGTAAGGTTGATGGAATCAAAATAAACTATTATATGGATTCTATGTTGGATATATTGCCCGATAAGGGATTTATATCTAGTATAAATAAAGATGATTATTTTTTTATTATGTTGGTTGAATTAATTTTATTGTAAAATTTATCAAACATTAATATTTTGTATAATTTAGATTTTTTAGTTTGCTACAATTATTAATTTTATTGTACTACTTATGAATTGTAACTTAAATATTCAATTGTGCAATGATATTAAATTTGTTGAATAACTATTTAATTATAATTGTAATGTCAAGAGAGAAGTGTTCAGGATGAATGTGCGAAAGCAACTGAATCTGTAAGAATCGGTTACCAGCACATGTCCTGGGCCTTAGCCCTAAAAAACAAGAGGAAAATTCTCGAAGGATCTACAACGGCGACCGGTTCCGGGTGTCCCTGTAGACCTATGAATTTTTCCTTTGCTTTTTTGCCCAAGTATTTATTTATCAATTATATTTTATCTTGAGAGTTTCTCTTTTTTTTTTTTTTTACAACACATTTATTTTATTTATTTCTTCCGATCATTTTCTAATAACCTTTGCAACGATGGACTGCAAGGCCATGCGTTGCAAGGGGTCAAAAGAAAAAATGATCGGTGCCGACAGACCTTGCCAAAATTGAGCGTAACATTTACAACATATTTTTTACATATTCTTTTACAATTTATCTCTACATTATTTTTTCTTTTCTACATTCTATTTTATTTTGCTATTTTTTTTTTATTTTCATTTTCTATTTATTAAAAATTCTTTCTTAATTCTAAAGTTGACCTTCCGACGGAACATTCTATTGTAGTTTTTTTAGAGAATATTGGAGTGAAGTTAATTTTCTTTGGGAGTTGATGGTTTAATTATTATTAATTAATTAAGATTTAGGGGCGGAGATAGCTTGAATTTTTTTAATTTTCAACAGTAGTGTATCTATAAGAGAATTAGATGGATGATAGACGAGGGAAAAGGTAGATCGGGGGACGTCAGAGGGGTACGGCCGGGTAGGTAAAACAGGAATGATAAATTTTTCCTTTACATCAGTCGGTATTGAAGAATTTTTATATAAATGTAGGTAGCTAAGGATATAATAATGAAAAAAAAAAATATACCTTGTAGCTAAGAAAAATATGTAGCTAAAAAAAAAATGTAGCTGAGAATATATTATAAAAAAAAATAAAAAATACAAAGTATACATTAAAGTATATATACTAAAAAAATAATTCCGAGCTGGATCCAAACCAGCGACCTGTAAGAAATTTAAAATTCACAATAATATAATAATGAGAAAAAAAATTCTGAGCTGGATTCGAAACAGCGACCTGTAAAATTCACAATATCTTTTTTTTTTTTTAAATATATTCATAGGAAAAGGATGAAGATATGACAGAGTACATAAAAAAACAATAATTTTTAATTTTCAAACATTTTACTATTTTTTATTATTTTACAAATTTTTTATATTATTATATGAATGCTTAATACTCCTTAAGTTTTTTATACTTAATATTTACAAATATATTTGATTTTTTTTCCCAATACTTTGATTTTGGTTCATTGAAATTTTTTTCCTTTCCTTCATCTAACAGAAAAGTCTTTTCTGAATACTTGTCGATGGATTTGTTTTTGCGTTCAAACATTTTTCTTTTTTGTTGACTCTTCAAGTGATGAACAGTAAATGAGGGATTCTTGTTTTATATTTCTGATATATATACTATCGGATAAAAAGTTATTCCTTTGAGCTATACTTTGATTCCAAGCTACAGCTCTTTCACCAAGTGACGAATCTTTGGCAAAAACACCAAGCTTTATCAGCAAGTATTTTGTCAGCTTTATGTCGTTCTTCAAGATTATTAGGATTTTTTGAGTAGCTTATATCATGCTCACGACAATGTTCATCCAGTGGATTAATACCACGATCACCACGAGCTAATCTTTTATCGAGCTTTGTACCCGGACCACAATAATTATACTGTGGAACGTGTAGTTCAAATGGCAAGCTATTGATGATTTTATTTAATAGCCCCCTTCCTTTTTTTTTTTATCTTTTTTTTTTTTAATTGCACGTTGATGTTCAATCATTGTGTTCAAAGAACTAACATTATTTAATAAAATCTCAAGTATTTATACGTTTTCGGGTTAGTACAAATTAAGCGAGCAGCGTGTTCAGTTGTAAAAACATGGAATTTCAAGAACAATCATTAAAGTTGCCAGTCATTAATTTTGATCAAATTGTGCAAAAAACTGCTCCGAAAAAACCATACGAAAAAAGACATGGAAGTTTATTATCAAATAGTGTAAGAGGAGTATTTTGTGGACCTTCAAATTTTGGCAAAACGAACGCTCTGTTTGCAATAATAATTCATCCAAATGGATTGAGATTTAAGAATGTTTATGTCTATTCCAAATTACTTAATCAACCAAAGTACAAATTTCTCGAAAAAATAATCAATAATGTTGAAGAAATTGGTGATTTTCCATTCAATGAACATGAAAGTTATTCAACCAGAAGAAGCTAGACCAAATTCACTCATGATTTTTGATGATATATCTACTGAAAAACAAGATAATGTTCGAGCATTTTTTTGGATGGGTAGACATCAAGCAGTTGATAGTTTTTATTTATCTCAGACCTATGCTCATATACCCAAAAATTTAGTACGTGATAATGCTAATTTTTTTGTACTTTTTCGTCAAGATGAAAGAAATTTTAAACATATATACAATGATCATGTGAATACTGACATGGATTTTTTAAAATTCCGCACCATATGCTCGACGTGTTGGAATACAGATAAATATGGATTTCTTGTGATTGACAAAGATAGTGATGTTAATAATGGTCGATACAGGAGAGGTTTTGATTGTTATATAAACATTACAACTGATGGTGCTGAAAATAAAGTTTCTCCCTCTACACGTGAAACATCTACCATCTAAAAAAATACATTAGATAATTTTATAATATACGATATATAGTTTGACTTTCAATGAAAAAGACAGTAGAATTGTGTACTGTGAACTGTCAACAGCATCAATATGAAGCAAACAAAATTACATGCTGAAAAATCACTATTGCATGAAATTGAAAAAGCAAGCAATTCAATAAGACGTAAACATAAACTAACTAAATATGGTCGAGTTGAAAACGAGAGAATAACAAGTGAGGTATTAGGACCTATTACTGAACCACTAAAAAAAATGCTAGCAAATGTATCAAAACGAAAATCAGCACCAATTTCAGATAAAACATTTGAAAAAGATGAAGAATTTTCTATGGAAGAAGATTATGAGACCGAAGAAGAATCAATATTAGAAAATGATAAAGTGGAAAAAAATTATATTCATCCGTCAACTTTGCCCGAAGATGACGGTGATGATGATTATCCAGACGATGATATAATAGAGAAGAAAAAAAAAATTTGGAAGATGAAGAAACAGATTGATAACCAAAAAATATTAAATCCTAACGATAAAAACAATAATACAATGTATACCGTGCAAAAATTGAAAAATAAATTATCATTTGGTAATTCACCAATTGAAATAAAAAATAAACATATCTATGTAGCAGATAAAATTTATCCTGCGACTCAAGGACTCTTGGAATTATTATTTAAATCATCACCCAATGCATCTATTATTCGTAAAGTGGATCAGAAAATTTTCATTGAAATTATAAAATTAACAAATGCACATCGTAAAAATTTTAAACCGGAAGGTGCATTTTTGACCAACAGAACACAAAAATATAAAAATTATATTTCACTGTTTGTCAAGTCTTTACGAAAAAAACAATTAGAAAATAAAAAAGGTTCATCACTTGTACTACCAAAATACAAAACAATACAAAAAAATAAGGAAAAAAAAAATAATATGGATTATATTTATTGGGATGATCCAAATGAGCTTGTCAATCGTCTTCAATTACTTGTGGCTTCAGAAAAAGCGGGCAATAACAGTCACTCCAATGAAATCCTTTCAATTATTGAAGAATTAAAAGAAGCTGGTATTATAATATAAAGTACTCATTCAACATCCCATGCATGCAGTCATTGTGTAGACATTAAAGAGCAATAATGTCTAGTGTTGATATATTTGGACGTCAATTGTTGAAAAAACGAAAATATAGCTTAGATGGACAAAGAAGAGGACCTCCTGGTGAAGGTTTTAAATTTACAACAGATGGACATTATGATATTGCTGGAAAAAAATTATGTCATATTGCTGATGCCGAAGACGTGAATGATGCTGTTTCAAGAAAAGTTGCATTGTCTATGATTATGAATGAAATTGAAAATCTTTTTTCTATTATAATGAAATTATTGGAAGATAGTGAAAAACGAAATGTTCGCATCATTAATCAACTGGCAATCAAGTTGGACGCATTGGAAACAAAAAGTCTATAAATGTATAAAACAAAAGAAAAACAAAAAAGCAAAAAAGACAATGACTATATTAGAAGTGTTATAGCACATGAACTACATAAACCTGCTCGCTGATTTTATCAACGTAGACATGTCGACATTAGAGGTCTTGATGAGACATGGCAGTGTGACCTGGTGGACATGAGCGCATATGCTTCTGTGAACGATAATTACAAATTTATACTTACAATAATTGATAATTTTTCTAAATTTGCATTTGCTGTACCACTCAAGACGAAAAGTGCAAAAGATGTCACTGCAGCAATGAGATCTGTTTTTATCAAAGGTCGATATCCAAAAAAAAATTTACATGTCGACCAAGGAAAAGAATTTTGCAATAGTGAATTTAAAAAACTCTTGAAAGAATATAATATAAATATGTATTCAACATATAGCAGTTTGAAAGCAAGTATAATCGAGAGATTCAACAGAACGCTAAAAAATAAAATGTGGGAAAGATTCACATATCAAGGCAGTTATAAATGGTTGACTCTGCTTCCACAGTTGATTAGAAATTATAATAATACAAAGCACAGAACTATAAAAATGAAACCAAAAAATGTAAATGGAAACAATGAAAAAGATTTATTGCGAGGAATATATCATAATCAAAATCCAATGTTTTATGTTGCATCAAAGTTGAAGAAAAAATTTAAAATTGGTGATAAAGTACGAATAAGTAAATATAAGAAAATTTTTGAAAAAAGCTACACTCCAAATTGGACTACTGAAATTTTTACAATCACAAAGCTATTAAATACAATACCTATAACTTACAAAATTGCTGACTGTTCCGAGTCGTCACACAGCGGTCATTCGGGTCTTCTCTGGGCCTACAATTTTTTCTACACTTTTTTTATATGTACTTTTTATATTTATATTTTAGAAAAGAAAACCTTGAAAAATACATTAAGTAAAATCACGTCTTTTCTCATCTGGCAAAAACCATAAAAATAGGCCAACATAAAAAATAAACAATGAATTAAGTTTCCCTTTTTTTTATTTGTTTTTCTCAAGTTACAACAAAATGTTAAAATCAAATATTTTTATCTAGAAATATGTAAAATCTTACATCTGGTGCACAACTGCAGCAACATTTTTTAATACACAGAATAACCATAAAAGTAACAATAAAAATTAAAATTTATAACTATTTAAAATAAAATAAATTCATGAAAACGTCTTGGACTTTCCGGTCGTAAAATTTCTAATTTTTATACCCACATGGTATTTCTACGCCACCCAAAGGACCACACAAGGCCCAATTTATGTCTAAATTTTCATCCACCTCCTCATAAATACTACCCTCTCTTAAAATTATTTTAACCAATTAAAAAATCTATTTATTTACAAAACCCACCCATTTTCTATACTTTACAATTTTACAAAAAACTAAAAAGTTAGTTGCTCTACAACACTCGTTTACGTAACATCTTTAACTACTGATACGCGTAACACGGGTACATTATATATCTATATAATAAGATTTAGTAAGTGTTTGTCTTGTACAACACTTTTCGAGTCAACTCAATATTGATAAATAAAATAAGTTTATATTTTATAAGTTATTAAAATAGAGTGAATACATTGTTAAATTTTAAGCCACAGTGTTTTGGATTTATTTAAGTGTTATTCCTATTATTTTATCCTACAACATATCATCCCACATCCTTTGATAGCCCTGTATCAAACATAAGGCCTTACAACCCTTGTGAAATTATCGTGGTATATTTGGATACGTGGTGTGATACACTGACTATCAAGAAAATGATCTTGAAGGATGTTTTTATGGAGAGGAACTCAGTCCTGTACGATATCCAGATGTTTATCTTATTGAAAAAATTATAAAAAAACGTAAAAATAAAGTACTTGTAAGATGGTTAGGTTTTGATTCTGAACATGATACATGGGAAAATGAATCAGATTTATGAATTATGTATGTAGATTAAGACAAAAAAAATGTTCAAATAAAAATTTTATAACAAATATTTCAAATATAATTTATTTATTAAATACAGTGTCAATAGGTTCCAACCAATTTTCTAATAATACAACTTGATTATTTTCTCCAATACATTGCAATGTTAAAACTCTTCTTTTAATACCATCCTCCAATTCGAGGAACCTTTTCTTATTATAAAAATAATACTCAGCATCTTTTTTTGGTAAGAAAACAGTATATTTATTATTTATTTCGACTGATAGTCTTGCACCAGACTTTCTTTCACAGTAACTTTCAATTTTTGTCACAACATAGTAAACATCTTTTATCAAATCTTTTAATAATTTACAATTTTTTGAAATTCGCTTAGTCTTGGTGTTTATCAGTTTTATATTATTGTCTAGATAATAAATACATTTGAAGAAGAGTTAACAATTTATGCATTTTTCTCATTTTATGAGAAAATAAACTCACATTTGTTGTATTTTCCTCCCAAAAAAATAAGATCTAAACATCCATCGATTGCAGCATTTTCAATTTTTGTAAAAAAATCATTATTTTTCATAAACTTGGCGATTCTGCTTGGTAAAAAGACATTGAATTCGTCATTTAATGTGGCAATAACTCCATTGTATTCATTATGGATTTTGTGTAGAGCTGTTACTTTGTACTTTCCATTGACTTCCAACTCTGATATTTTTTTAAGAACCAATTTGGCTTCCATTTTAGCAATATTATTCAATTGTTGTTCAATTTTATTCGTGCTGTTTTTTTTTCTACAAACATTTTGAGCAAATAAATACGTATCATATAAAATTTATAAATATATTTTTAAATTTCTTACCTTTTGTTACAGTCTTGATTTTCGAATGATAAAATTTCACAAAAGTTTCTCGTTTATATAGGAATAAAACAATAAAATAGTAGAAGTAATTATTAAAATGTCACGTAGTTAGAGTTAGCAAATTCTCACGTGAATAATAAAACAATGGTGATTGTTTTATCAGCATAAAAAATGCTAGGTAATCAAACCTTTGATAGCTCAGTTGGTAAAGCGATGGACTGTAATCAAATTATAAACAAATACAAAAGTTATCCATCGGTCGCTTGTTCGAACCCGGCTCAAAGGAATAATTTTCTATCCGATAGTATATATATTATATTATATATATATATTAGAAATATAAAACAAGAATCCTTCATTTACTGTTCATCACTTGAAGAGTCAACAAAAAAGAAAAATGTTTGAACGCAAAAACAAATCCATCGACAAGTATTCAGAAAAGACTTTGCTGTTAGATGAAGGAAAGGAAAAAAAATTCAATGAACCAAAATCAAAGTATTGGGAAAAAAAATCAAATGTATTTGTGAATATTAAGTATAAAAAACTTAAGGAGTACTAAGCATTCATATAATAATATAAAAATTTGTAAAATAATAAGAAATAATAAAATCTTTTTTTTAATAATAAAAATTATTGTTTTTATTTACTCTGTCATATCCTCATCCTTTTTCTATGAATATATTTATAAAAAAAAATAGATATTGTAAATTTTAAATTTCTTACAGGACGCTGGTTCGAATCCAGCTCGGAGAAATATTTTTATTTATTTATATATTTTTTAAATAATTGTAAATATATATTTTTTAGTATATATATTTTTAGTATATATACATTTTGAACTTTTTATTTTTTTTATTATATATTCTCAGCTACATTTTTTTCTTAGCTACAAAGTATATTTTTTTTTTTTATTCTTATATGCTTAGCTACATCTTTTTTCTTAGCTACAATAAAATTATATAAAAATTCTTCAATACCGACTGATGACAAGGAAAAAATTATCTTTTCTGTTTTACCTACCCGACCGTACTCCCCTGACGTCCCCGATCTACCTTTCCCCTCGTCTATCAACTATCTAAGTCTCTTATAGATACACTACTAACAGCATCAAAAGAAATAATTAACTTCTTTAAACGTCATCATTAGGCTAGACAAATTTTAAAACGAATAGGAAAAGAAAATAAAAATTGTGTTACTTCAATTAGTTCATGTGCAACTCGATGGCAATCACACCGAGCATCATTGAACAGTCTTCTACACCGATAAAAATTTACAGTAAATTTTACTATGGTCCCACAGTATTTGAGAAACATCAGTCAACTATAATATCTTTTACAGAATATATTACGAAAAAAACAATGTTGTGATTTAAAAATTACAATAGATCATAGCAATTTTTGAGACTTTGATTTTTCACTTTGAATAAAATAAAAATTACAGCGTAACATGAAATCTTTACAAATTTAAGATGAAAAAATTATTATGCTTCTTTTTAAATACTACAATGTACCATAGTAATTTTTATAGATATTTAATTTCTGCTTACGTGTATTATTAAACTTGCTATGCATAATGTAATTTTTACAATGATTATGTTGAAAAAATTCAAATATCTTCATCTAAAAATTACAATGTACCATAGTAATTTCTTATCACGTCATTTTCGCAATGTTCGTTGTTACTGACTGCAGGATTAAAAGTTAATATTCAAATGTGTTCAGTGAAATTTTCAATGGGCCATAGTAAAAACAATCAAATGACTGCGCGTCAGTTATTTTGCGCATTGGAAAATCCGGATAATATTTACCTTTGTCTGCCTTTGTCGATAATCCATATATACATCGTGTCAAACCTTGTGAGACAAATTTTAATGTTTTATTCAAAGTCAGTAAGTTTTACAAGTGATACTTTTATTGAAGTTTTCATTGGATTTTAAAAATAAATTCGTTTCAATTAACAATATAATCTTAATTTATAAAAATACGAATTGATATATGTAACTTACTTAACTTGCTATTAATTTTTTTTTAATCTGTTCATAGCAAGTTTTGAGGTTATGTTTGTTTTCTTTAATTATTTTAAATGAATAACAAGTGTTTTATATATTCATATTGGTGAATTTAGATTGTTTTTTCATTGTTATTGCATGTTAAACAAAATTATTGAATATACATCAGTTATAACTTCAGATATTTTAACATCTCAAGGTTTTTCTTTTTTACCTAAAAGTTGGATGTAAAATTATTATTATTATAATAATCAAAACAAAATCACCGATTTATGTACCCCGAAATACTTCAATGTTATTAACACAATGCAATTAATATTGTGAAAAAATGCCTCATTTTTTTTTTTTCCCCTTTTTCCAGCAAATTATGCAGCTCTGTATTCACGTTTTTTGATTATTAAAGATAGAAAAAAAAAAATTTAATTATTTCGGGGTACATAAATCTGTGATTTTGTTTTGATTATTATTTCAATTATTTTGTTTAACCTGTATAAATAATTATAATTCTTAGTTATAAATACCTTACGATAATCGGTATTCACAATTGAAATTAAAATAAAAAAAAAAGAATTATAATCATTAATAAATTCTAATTTTTTCACTATAAATTACTCCGGGTTTTCATTTACTACATCATTTACTTATGTTAGTACCGTTTTTTTTTTTTTTTTTTGTTCACAATAAAAAAAGTTATCTATAGTTGTTCAGTAAAAATTATATAAATATAAATTAAGTAAAAATTCATAAAATATATAAATTTATAAAAATATTGTACTCGAATAAATAAACATAGCTGTGTATACATCAAGAGCGAGATTAGTTTTTTTTTTTTCTATTTAAGTGAGCTAACCCGTTTTATTAATTTTTTCACATGAATAATAATAAATTGTTTATTATAGCGGACCACAAATTAAATAATTACTAATTTCTTTTTTGTTTTTCAAATTTAAATTGCATATAAATTGTAAAAAAAATGAGAAAACTCAATTCAAACAAAAAAAATAATTAGCCTCACTTGGAAACTTTATAAACAATCGGTTTTTTTTTTATTATAATTCATATCAAATTAAAGTTTATAAAACCAAAAATACATCAATAATTATTAAATTCATGGCCTGAATTTATAAACAATTATTATTCTTTATTTTAAATAAAAAAATCAAGCGGCAGGCAGTTCTCGTGTGACGGCTATGCTATACGGCGACATTTTCATTTTTTTGACTATATCTAATTGCTGGACTGTATATAATGAATATAATACGAAAAACTCGGGAAAAAGGATAGGCGAGGAATTAGCGCGATGTATCCGAAGAAACGCGGACATTTCAGCTTGATAATTGATTTTTTAGTAAGATTTGTCACCTGGCTTTTGTTGAATTTTATGTCTTTTTTACAACTTGTTGGAAAAATACGAGAGTATGCTCATTGGAAAGAGAGACAGATTTATATAATGAAACTATTTTTACTTTTTTTTTTTAATTAATATTTAGCAAGATATAAATTAAATAAAAACTGATGACGTCGCGAACCACTGACTTAAAATACTTATACGGTAGTAAGTCTCGCGCTGGGGAAAAATTGAGGCGAGACTCTACCGAGTCTCTTGATTATTATTATTAATAATAAACTATTGCTTAAATGTTATCTGTGCATTCATTTAATTTTTATTCCTTTACAATACTATCTATTTACTCTGCACCGCCCCACCCCCATCGTACAAAGAGGGAGAGGGGAGGCACGGTGCAGGGTCAAAAAATTCATAACCATTGTAAAATTTACTATTGCTTATTTTTAATTTTACAATATTTCAATCGAATTTTTCATGTGTATTAATTTTTTTTTTAATTTTTTACATTTAAACATTTACTATTTGTCTTACCGAAAATTAATATTTGCTTCTATCAAAAGGCACGGTAGTGTCTCGTGTCAAGTATGAGAAAAAAAATATATTCAATTAGAAAAACAAATGAAAGTGAAAAGGCACTACCGAGACTAATATAACCGAAATAGAGGTAACCTTTGTCCTTGCTAAAATTAAATTGACTAATTTAAATATTATAAATTATCAATATCAAAATTTCATTCAGTGTGATCCCATAAATTAATATCAAGCTTTTTAATGAAAAAAAAATTAAATTTTTTACTTGTATATTTTTTTTTTTAAAGTAAAATCAATTTTTCAAAATTGCGTTTTTATTAAAATTATTTCAAAAGTCAAGATTTTTGTTATTGTGTTGGTAACAAATCTAGCTCATGTTTATAATTCGATTTATTAATTTATTTTGTTTAATTTATTTTTGTCCAGATTTTTGTTTTTATGTTGGTAACATTATAACAGAATTTAATTTAATTCAATAAACAAAAATAAAATGAAATAAATTAAAATAAAATTTATAAATATATAGGGGATACTGAAGGCAAATTGGACACCCTTAAAATTTTATAAAAATGATTAATATTTTTTTGTATTAATATTTTTTTTTTTTTGATTAAATGGACCCGTGATGGCACTTTTTTAAAAAAAATTTTTTATATAAGATTATTCAATATTGGCTTAAAATTTAACTACGCGGGGTCAAGTATTTTTTTTTTTTTTTTTTTTTTTTCATTTAACAATTTAAACTTACATGAATCAAAAATAAATTTTCTTGTTTGGTTTTTCTATAGTATCATATTTTATAGATTGTATATGTATCTACATATTTTATAGATTGTATATGTATCTACATATGAAAAAGTAATTAATAGCAAAATGAATTACATCACATTTCGAATACTTGACACTTTTTTTTGTACATAAAATTTTAATTTTTGTTTTTTGTTAGATATAATTTACATTATCAATTTTCAAGATTTGATATTGGCTATATAAATTTTTCATATGAATATTTTAAAAATTACTATGGTACAAAGCTAAAAGTTCAAACCGCCACTGGGCGGCGCTCGTCAATAAAAAATTGCTATGGCATATATTAAATTTTAATATAATTCCCCCACGTTTCCAGAATGCTATCGACCATAGTAAAAATTACTGTGTTTTTTTAGTAAAGAAAAATGAAAAAATCTATCCGTATAGAAGCAAAAAATTTAATTCAATTAACAGCAACGCTTCAAGATGTAAATAAAGTGTTGCCTGAAGTTATAAAACGTAATATTATGGATACGATGTTTTGGATTTCTGTTGAAAATTTATGTAGATTAATTACACCAGCAACTGCGTTATAATACGATGCATTTAAGAAGATAAACCAAATTCAAGTTATTTTTCAACTAGAATCAAAAAATTTTTTATTATCTTGAAAACAACTTGTTTTTTCATCCTGCTATTGATGAAGAGTTTCTTTGTGGCCTTTTGCTGAACGTAAAGATTTTTTATCTCATCCAGTTCAATTGCACATGTATTAAATAACCGTACGATAAAACTAGTAGCAGTAAAATACAATTTATCTCTTCTTGATCCAGATTCATTAAAAAATAAAAAAAAATGCATTGAAGAAGAAGAATTTGAGCCGGTAACTTTGATTGATTCTGATGATGAAGAAGAAGATTATGGATGTCGTCCTTCATTCGACGAACTTGTCTAATATTTTTTTGAATTTTATATTTCCACTCAGTTGATGAATAATTATCATATCATTTAATTATTTTATTTGTTTGAAAAAAAAATATTATTTACTTTCATACCAAAAATAAGTACAACAGTTGGATATACTTGAAAAATATGTATATTAACGTTTGTTTCAGTTGAACTGAAATTTTCTTGTTAAGTGTACTTTAAAAAAAAAAAAATGTAATTTTCTCGTTGTGTATTAAACATCATATTAATATTTTTATCATTGATGCAATGGCTACCAAAAAAGTACTATTATTTAAGAAAAAAGTCAAGTACTTTAGTTACTCTTTATATACTAATATTTATATAATAATAATAATTATAATATGAAAATGTTAATGTTAAAAAATATATGACTATATATTTATGACAATAATAACAAATATGTAGTATTAAACATTTAATAAAGACACTGTTTATGATTTCATATATATATAAAAAAATTTACTCTAGAGGTAAATTGTTATGACTTAATAAAAATTCTTTTGCAATAATAATTCATTTAAATATAATTTTTAATTGATGTAAAAAAAAGAATAATTTTTTGTCAATTAATATACATTCACCTTAAACATAAAATAAAATATTTGAAATAACCCGCGCGAACGGTGATCGGCTCTAGTAAGCTCCACCTTTTTTGGTTAAAAATGATTTTTTACCGGTAAAAAATCTGGTTAAAAATGCTAAAAATATAAAACACCTGTAAATTAACAACCCCAGAAACGCTGCATGTAAACTACTTGGACTTATAAATGTGTGTGTGCATGTGTGATCATGACACAAGAAATAAACCAAAACAGACAGAGAAAAGAGAACATCGTTGCGAAGTTGACATTTTCTATTTACTGTTTGACAGCTGATGAGCGTCAATTTTTGTATGAATTAATTAATAACTTTTACAATTCGTGATAGAAATTGATAATTTAAAAAAAAAAAAATTGATGTATACTATTTTGTTTTAAAACTCAGTATTAAAGGGGTGCGTTCTGTAAGGGGACCGCGGTCCTTTTTGGCCATAATCAGAATAGATCCATAAAAACTAAAAATCTCCCTAGAAATTCTTAAAAAATAATCAGTCTCATGTATATTAGACCTTTCTATGTGTGCATTGTTATTGTTGGGGATTGTAGTGCTTACCAGTGCTTACTGAGTAAAATTATTACAACAATAAATTTGTTAATAACAATTAACAAAATGGAAAAAAAAATTTCACTTCAAACACATTATCTGTTAACTGATGTAGATGGTAATGTTCTTGTTGAAAATGAACAGTTATTAACAAAAAAAAAAGAACCTTCTAAAATACCTCCAATATTCACTTTATGTTTTAGGCATTAACTTTAAAAAAAATAAAATTTACGGGCTAAGTAATTGGTATAATAACAATATACACTTACCATTTTAATTGCGACAATTTTTTTTATGCCAAATTATTTTTTTTTTGTAATATTTCAATTATAATTTCAGTGTTTACGTTTGTTTATGTTTGTTTACGTTTTGTAATAGATAGCAGTGCTGACACTACAACGAAATTAAATTCACCATGATAAACCACGCCTATTTTTGGTGGACCGCGGTCGTCTACGGAACGCACCCAAAGGAGCGTTCGATAGCTGGCCGAGGGCCTCGACTTCGGCCATCAGAACGGAAATCAATACCATAACACAATTTATAGATTGTATACATTTAACGTGATTCTGATCGTCATTGTGTTGCTTGTTGTCTTTTCCATGTTTTACATTTGAAACTTATTCAAAAAAATAGTGTTTTTGAGTTTATTAATGAAAATTTGATATAGCAACAGGATATACTTCTTGTATACATGGGTATGCAATGAGTATGATTTCATCTAATATTCTAGATAATTATAAGTTTTCAAAAAGATCTGGTAACGTTTGTTGAGGGGTGTGGCCCGCGTTACTTTTGAAAATTTAAAATTTTCAACACTCCGGCTAGGGCCGTGTTGAATTTCATTGGTTGAAAAAATTTCAATTGTTCATTAACAATTGAATCATTGAAAATCAATGTATCAATATTTCGTACGGAAATTTAAATAATCAATAACATGAAAAAAACTAATAAACGAAAAAAACGTTTATTTCGATTTCAACACCTATGTGAAGTTGGCCTGCGAGGGTCCTAGAAAAATTTTTTGTAATACATTTTAGCGTTTTGATTTGTACTAATTTGTATCGCCATTGTTTTAATTTGTACCTCGAAGGTTAAAGAGTTATGAAGGGTTAAATATGGCTTTTTTATATAAACAACTTCGGAAAAAAAAAAAATTGCTACATATGCAGAATAATTTGTACTGATTTGTATCACGTAACTCAGAATTTGTATCTCAAAAATGACAACAAAAAAAAATATTTTTTTTTAACAAAAAATGTTATAAACGATTACATAAAACCTTTAATAATTAACTTTTTTTGATTTTTTTTTTTTTTATAATATAAAGGAGAATACGCTCGAAATAAAGTACTCATAGGATTATTGTTTTGAAAATTTGTTATTCGATTACATTTGTCTCCCGAAGCCATTGTACATTTGAAAATGCGTTTAAAATTATTAATTCGTTACTTTCTAATGATAAACTGACTAAAAACGAAGATGCATTAAAAAAAAAGACAAACACTTGTAAAATTATTGTGTAAAAAATTATTTATGCAATCGCATTTTTCTTCCTGACCACAATTACATCTGGTTTCTAGATAACAGCATCAGAATTAAAAAGAGGAATTCCTTAAATAAACAAATGGCTACAAAAAAAGACGTGATTAAAGATACAATTACTTGTTTAACTATTGTTTAAAAAATTATTTAATCAATTGCCTCTTTTTTCTAGCTTTTTGTACTTAATCACTGAATTTAAAATTACATAAATTAAATTTTGAAATAATCAAATAGCTACGGAAAAATGAATACGGAAAATACAATTATTCAATTACTTGTAATTTTACATGCATTTATCCATAAGATATTTCTAGGAAAAGAGTTGATATTGATTTAAAAAAATTTTATAAAGTATTTTTTTTTTCTTTTTGCATCCTATTCCATTGCTGTTTGTTTATTTAAATAATTAATTTAGATAATTTTTAATACAATTATAATCAACAACTGACTAGGAAGACGAATGCAATCGATCAAATAATTTTTTAAACAGTAGTTGTAACAGTAATTGAATTTTTTTTAATTGTATTTTCTTCTCTAGCAACTTGTTTATTTAAAAAATTTTTTTTTCCGTTGTTATTTTTGAGGTATGAATTCTAAAAAAAGATCATTATTGAAGATTCTACGCAGTTGTTTATAACAGTTTTTGTTTAAATAATTTTTTTTGTCGTTATTTTTGAGATGTAAATTCTGAGCTTGGTAGTACAAATTAATACAAACTATTCTACAACTGTAGCAATTTTTCTTTTCATCCTAAGTCGTTTCAATAAAAAAATCATATTTAACCCTTTATAACCCTTTGAGGTACAAATTAGTACAATTAAGGGTCCGGATGCAATAACCAGACGAGCGCTTGAAGCTTCAGAAAATACAACGTTGCTTATGTGAAAATTAGAAAAATTTCAAATTGATCAAAATAAAAAACAAAAAATACCATTATACAAAGAATAAAAAAATACAGATTTTCTTTCAAATAAATTATTTCATAAAAACAGAAATTAATTAATTATAAAATAAAAGTGTTAAAATTTAACTAAGTTATAAATTAATGAACAAATTTTAAGCAACAACAGTCCAAGAGAGATCTGACTGAGTTTGCTCACTTTTAAGAGGTTTTTGGGAAAAAATATGGGGATGGAGATAAGAGGGTGGGTAATCTAATGGGATAAAGAAAAAATCGCGGAAAAATTTTTAAAGGGGGAAAAAAAAATAAAAACTTCTTATTTCGTTAATAACTTCTAGGATAATAGGTTTAGGGAAAAATTTTATTTAGGAAAGTTATAGAAAAAAAAATTAGCTAAATTTTATTGCAGGTCATTTCTGAGGTATATGGAAGAGTTAAGGGTATAAAAGGGTTTGTAAGAAAATATGGTCGCGTTCAATTGGTATCCGAGGGGGGAATCGATCGCGTAAGGAGAAGGGACGCGGTCTTCGTTTTGTTCTACCGTTCGTCATACAAGTTTGAGGGTTTAAATTCAATAATCATAACTAAAATATAAATAAATATAAAATAAAATTTTATTTTAAAATAATATTTTAATTTCTGATTTTTTAATTTTACGGTTTGAATATTTGATTGTTTAAATAATAATATATGAATAATATATAATTTATAATAGAAATACTAATAAATAATAAAAATATTAACAACAATAAATTCAAAATATATATATATTTTTTTTTTTTTTTTTTTTTTTGTTATAAACAATTTAATTACAAATAAATAAATAATTAAATTAATGAAAAAAAAAAATTTTTGCCTTGCCGAGAAAACCACTTTGTATAATGGTACCAGTCCAAGTAGTTGATATGCGAATATGTCTGTATAGGTATATTTGAATAATTGATAATTAAAATGGTATTTCTAAATATTAATAAATATATTTTATGTTATATTTTTATAGTTTTTAATATACATATATTTATTATTCGTATTGGTAAAGAAATTATTGATTATATCAATTTTTTTGGTTTTAATCATTTAGGTTTATTAATATTATTATCAGAAGTACAGTCTTGCACTTATCACTTATCATAATATTTGAAAAATATTGAATAAAATTTCACGGCGTTTCACGATCAAAAATTTTATTTCTAAAGTGGTATTAGTGTTCGTAAATACAGGCCGCCCACACTCATGCAACTAAAAACGCGACAGTAAAGTATAAAAATCTATGACAATGGAGGGTGCTCATTTTTTTTTTAAACTATGGGTGTAAAGGTGCCCTTTTGAACCCAAAGAGTCGTCCTACCTTGAGATTGACATTCAGCCTTAAATAAAAAAAAAAAAAAAAAAATTTTTTTTTTCATTAATTTAATTATTCATTTATTTGTAAAAAAATAAAATAAAATAAAAAACTTCTTGCCAAGAAACTTGTTTCTAAATGTCAGAAATAGTTTTTCTCAGTGTATCCAAAATAAAATTCCTTTGTTGGTTTTTATTGTATCATATTTTTTTATATAAAAAAATTAATTAATGGCAAAACAAGTTACAATACAAATTGACTACAATTTCAAGTAGTTGACGCTTTTTTTTGTACAAAATACTTGTTTTTTGTTTTTTGTTAGATATCACATCGTTGCATTGAAGAAAGAAGGACGTAAGTGCCATTTTTGGGAATTTCCGTTTTAATAAAGGAAAAAGGGCGTAAGTCCAAATTTATTAGTTTTTGGATTTTTTATCCAATTTTAAGACTTGAAAAAAAAGGAAAAAGGAAAAAACAACCTTTGATAAAAAATAAAGGGCGTATTTCCAGGGACTTTTTTCCATTATCAAAATAATTTTTGATAAAAGTTGGAGGACACATTTCCAATTTCATTTTAAATTTATTTAAAGATATAGTGTTTTTATGTTATTAATTGTGTATCATTTTGTATTTAACGAAAAAACTCTTTTTTTTTTCTGATAAGTGATTGTTAAATTTATAATAATTTTATTCCTATCTTTACCTCCATCTCTTTAAATTCGATGTTCAATACTCTGTTTTTTATTTGAATGTAGAATAATTTACCTTATAAATATAAGATACCTTTGAAAAAATTAAAAATAAAATTGGAAATACGCTTTTCTTCCTATATCAATAATTATTTATCCCTGGGCATACGCCCTTTTTCTTTTTTTTTAAAAAAGTCTTAAAATTGGATAAAAAATCCAAAAATTAATAAATTTGGACGATAGAATTTAGGGATGATAGAATTTTGAAAACCACGTTTTTTAAGCCTAATTTGAAGTCATTCCGTTGATTCTATCAAAAGTTAAAGCTTGCCTTAACTTTACTTAATTCGAACGAAAAAAAAAAAAAAAAAAATCGAGTTAGAAAAATAAAAAAGACTATATTTCGTTGAAATCAACTATGTGAAGTTAGCCCGCGAGTGTCCTAGAAAAATTTTGTGTAATACATTTTAGAAGCGTTTTGAATTGAGGGTCCGATGCAATAACCAGACGAGCGCTTGAAGCTCCAGAAAATACAACGTTGCTTATGTAAAAATTAGAAAATTTCAAATTGATCAAAAAAAAAAAAAAGTATCATTATACAAAGAATGAAAAAATACACATTTTCTTTCGTATAAATTATTTCATAAGAACATAAATTAATTAATTAAAAAATAAAAGAGTTAAAATTTTTAATCAACAAAAACATTGATTTTTCGGATATAATTTTTCACAACTTTTTTAAAAATTGACCAATCATCTTGAAACTTGGAAGAGGTTTTCTTTATAGTTTAGCAATACTAAAAGTATCATTAAAAAAAATTATTTTCATATATTGTTTATTCTTTTTTAATTATTTATTATTGCTATAGTCATAAAATCAATTTATCCAACTTCAAAAGCAAAAAGAGTCGAGGAAATTTTAGAACTGAAATACTTTTCAGTGACAACTTTGTTTATCAGCATATCAAGAAGTTTTTTCCAAATTTTTAGATTTTTTAATTAACAATTTACTAAGTTATGAATTAATAAACAATTTGTAAGCAAGAATGGCCACCGTAAAGAACGTAAGCGCTGGATCTACTCATAGTCCAAGAGAAATCTGACTGAGTTTGCTCATTTTTAAGAGGTTGTTGGGGAAAAATATGGGGATGGAGATATGAGGGTGGGTAATCTAATGAGATAAAGAAAAAATCGCGGAAAAATTTTTAAAGGGGGAAAAAAAAATAAAAACTTCTTATTTCGTTAATAACTTCTAGGATAATAGGTTAAGGGAAAAATTTTATTTGGGAAAGTTATAGAAAAAAAAATTAGCTAAATTTTATTGCAGGTCGTTTTTAAGGTATATGGAAGGGTTAAGGGTATAAAAGGGTTTGTAAGAAAATATGGTCGCGTTCAATTGGTATCCGAGGGGGGAATCGATCGCGTAAGGAGAAGGGACGCGGTCTTCGTTTTGTTCTACCGTTCGTCATACAAGTTTGAGGGTTTAAATTCAATAATCATAACTAAAATATAAATAAATATAAAATAAAATTTTATTTTAAAATAATATTTTAATTTCTGATTCTTTAATTTTACGGTTTAAATATTTGATTGTTTAAATAATAATATATAAATAATATATAATTTATAATAGAAATACTAATAAATAATAAAAATATTAACAACA